>BHEV01082806.1:0-13186 GCA_004319985.1 Emydocephalus ijimae | reverse complement strand
GATTGTCGGGAGGGGGGGGAAAGAAATATCTTAAGGAGCCAGCGTCAGGAAGGTGGGGTGAGCGAGCATTGGGTGGGTGGGGCAAGTGAGCCAGTGGCAACCGGGAGACTGGCTCAGGGGCATGGCCAACCAAAACTTACTATCAGTTCAGCGACCCATGCCAAATCCTTGCTACCGGTTTGCCTGAACCTGTGCTAACTGGCTGAATACCACCACTGCAGAGGTGGTATTCAGCAGGTTCTGACCAGTTCTGGAGAACCAGTAGCGTAAATTTTGTGTAGTTCGGAGAACCAGCAAATACCACCTTTGACTGGCCCCGTCCTCATCTATTCTCTGCCTCCCAAGTCCTAGCTGATTGGCTGGGTCTTCTTTTGTTGCCCTACACAGGAGAATGGAGCTGGAAAGCAGGTTAGCGGGGTTGGGGAGAGAATGGAGATTTTACAGTATCCTTCCCCTGCCACACCCACCAAGCCACATCCACAGAAGTGGTAGTAAGAAATGTTGAATCCCACCACTGATCTTACCACTAATAACTCATAGAATTTCACTTGAGTCATATATAAGCATTTGTAAGGAGGAGAAACCTAATTTGATGTAGTGGTTGAAGAACCACTACATAAGGTCCCTTCCAACTCTAATTATCTATAACCAGGCTAGAAATAAGGAAACAATAAATTCTGATATCAATTTAGACTGGGTGACCATGCTAGACATTCTCTCTTAGCTCCGGGAAAGAGAAAATGACAAACCACTTCTCAAATTTTACCAAGGTACCTCTCTAGAAGGTCACCAGAAGTCAATTCTGTGGAAGGAAGGAAGGAAGGAAGGAAGGAAGGAAGGAAGGAAGGAAGGAAGGAAGGAAGGAAGGAAGGAAGGAAGGAAGGAAGGTCAGAATAATTTGTCCATATTTTTCCCCATTTGGCCTGAAATCAAATCACATTTTAAGTAAAATAAGTACTATTTAAATGTAAACATTATTTATTGGAAGACATGATTTATGTAATTAAATATGAATCTTCTGTTTTATTATCAATTACAATTGGATATACACCTATGGATATTGAAAACCTAGCATTCTTTTAATTGTCTATTGAATTCCCCATTAATCATTAATTATTCATCTCAAACCTGCATTGCTATATAAAATGTAAAGTCACACAATATTTATATGAGGTGAAGAACTAATATGTAAAACATTTATATTAATTACACTAATAATTGAAAAAATAAAGATCTGCATTTTTTTTTAATCTATTAAAAGTGATCATTCCCTTACATGAGCAATTTTAAATTGAGCTGGCTTCTAAATATTAAGACTAAAATTATTTCTGGATAGTAGCTGATTAAAAAAATAAAGGAAATGGAGAAATAATTGGGAGATTATTGCCAGTGAAGAAACAGAAAAAATAACCTGACATATATTTAGCCAATTTGATATATTCATATTCATAGTTAGACTCAGTTTTATAGTCAGTATCTGTAACTAAACACCTTTTTAAAAAGAGAAAAAAATCTTAACTAAAATATCTCATCGGTTATTCTGTGCAATATTAATGTACTATACTATATTAATTTTTCAGTTTTCATTTGACCTTCATTATAGACCCAAGCCAGAAGTGATCAACAAAGTTGATTTTCAAAAGTAAAATATGATTGTTTGTACCTCTTAATGAAGCCAAAACTTTCCCATAGCTTTATAAATGTATTTATAAATGTATATGTTTATAAAAGAGAGATCCAACCTAGAAGTAAGGAGAAATTTTCTGACAGTGGGAACAAGTAATCAATCAACAAATAATCCTGGAGGTGAGGATGCTCCATCATTGAAGGTTTTCAGTCATAGATTGGACAACCATTTGACCAGGATGGTATTTAACTCTAAATAAATTTAATAAATTTTATTTATTTATAATAAATTTAACTGTAACTCTAAAGGTTAATGAAAATTCCAACAAATGTTCTCCATGTGAAAAATACGCTCATCATGACTGCCTGGAATTACCCAAGCAAATGACTTAATTCCTAGAAACATCCAATTATGCATTTCCATTTTTCTGTCCACCATGCAAACCCAAACTGGACAAACTTATAGCGCTGTTTGAAAGAGCTGACTCTATAGAAATGCGCATATCATCCCTTGATACCACAGTAGCATCCCTGGACACTTTAAATGAAAGATTAGCTAACTTGAGGGAAAAAAAGAAGACACAACACAAAAACCTGAACATCCAATAGCTACAAACCAACAACCTAATTCAATAGCTACAAACCAACTACTGCAACCTAAGCCACAAAACACCATAAATCCAACAAATAATGATATCCCAATCCTTGTCAGAGAAGCTTTCAAGCATGAACGAAAGCATCCTAACGCCATCTTATTTAGTCTAGAGGACATCAATAACAATGATGATATCACAATTGTCCGCAAAATCATCAGTGACTATCAAGCATCAACCATCTCCCCTGATGAAATACTTGACATTTCTCGCATTGGCCAAGAGCTCAAAAACAGAGACGGCTCTGTGGCCCCACGCTTCTGCAGAGTCATTTGCAAAAATGAATTAATCAAACATAAATTCATTTATATTATAAATTCACTCACCAAAAACAACACCAACCATAAAAACCTCCAATCTCATCCTGACCTAACCTTACAGCAACATGTCCGCTCCTGTATACTACGCACAGAACTCAAAAAATCATCTAGACAATGGAGAGAAGGACCTGTACATTGATTACCGTGCAGACTGTATCAAAAGAAAGTCACACAACCCACAACTCAGCATCCAAATCTTCTTCAACCAATCCATCATCACCCAAGACTAGGCACACATGCCCCCAATTACCTCAATTCAAACTACAACTGGCCTCAATGCAAGAAGCCTTGTAAATAAAATACCTGAATTTCTCCTCTTACTAAATACAGCTAAATGTGACATCATATTTTCTGTGAAACATGGCTCAACACATCTCTCCCTGACTCCATTACCTCAGTAAGAGACTATTTTGTTTACCAATCCGACTGTGAAATCTGTAGAGGAGGTGGTATTGCTATCTTCTATAAAAAGTCCTTTCATCTAAAAAACATCCAAGTTACTCAAGAGCTTGCTCTTCCTGAGACCATTATCTGTGAACTGACCTTAAATATCACATTTCAGTTCTTACTATGTTGCAGAGCCCCTGATTATGACATAGAACACATAAACAAGCTAAATACACTACTACCATGGACAGCATCCTGCCCACACGCTTTTATCTTTCTTGGTGACTTCAATCTACCTCATATTAACTGGACCCTTAACAAATGTACAACTGAACCCACACATGCAACCTTATACAATGCAGTAACAAATCTGGGACTAGGACAACTAGTAACCAACAATACTAGGCTTAACAACTGCTTCGATCTCATCTTCTGCAATAGTTTGAATTCAATTTACAGAATACAAATTAAAGAACCCTTTTCCAACAGTGACCACAACATGATTGACTTTTGTCTCAACATACATTCACACAAAAATCATCACAATGACAAAATTCCCAATTATAACTCCAAAAAAGGCAGCTATGATCTTATAATCAACAGTCTCTCTTCCCTTGATTGGCAATTTTTATTCACTGGATGCAATACTGTTGAAGACCATCACAACATATTCTTTCTAGAAATCAAAAGAGCCATCAAACTATATGTACCAACAACAGCTCCCAAAACCAGGAAAAACAGATTATCCATAACAATAAGGAAGCTTCAATCCAAAAAGAGACCACTTTCGCAAAAAAACAAATCTGGTCACGTTGCCAATTTCAAAAGCTGATACAAAACTTTATGCCACCAGATAAAGACTGAATGCACCAATTATCACATTAAACAAGAGGAAAACCTTCTGTGCACCAATTCCATCCATGCTTTCTACAATTTTGTAAACAACAAACTAAAAGACTCAAGGTCCATCCCACCTCTGAAAGGACCTAATGGCAAAGACTGCAATGACGACACCATCAAAGCAAACCTCTTTAACCCATTCTTTGGCTCAGTATTTGTACACAGCAATGGATCAAGCCCAGTACTTCCTAGTTGAACCACAGAAAACTACAATGATCTAATACACAACAATTTTACAGAAGACGTTGTTGAAGAAACACTGCACAATCTAAAACCACCCCTATCTATTGGACCGGACGGAATACATGCCTACTTCTTTAAAAAGCTATCCACTGCCATAGTCGAACCTCTAAGCATAATCTTTGAAAAATCTTTCAGGACCAGCTCCTTGCCTAATCTATGGTCACAAGCCACGGTCATCCCCATCTTCAAAAAGGGAGACCCCAGCCTAGTTGAAAATTACAGACCAATCTCCTTATGATGCATCACCTGTAAAGTCATGGAATCAATTATTAAACAATCCATTATCATCCACTTAGAGACAAACAACCTTCCATCTAATAAACAATTTGGTTTCAGAAAAAAACTATCCTGTAATCTGCAACTCTTACACTGCAAACACATATGGACTACACAACTCGATCAGGGCAAAGCAATAGATGCAATCTACATAGACTTCTGTAAAGCCTTTGATTCAGTGGTACATGACAAACTACTCCTAAAACTAAAATCTTATGGTATCTCTGGACACCTACATGACTGGATGGAAGCATTCCTGTCAAACAGACAACAAATGGTCAAAATTGGGAGCATCCTATCAAATTCTGTACCTGTCAACGGTGGTGTTCCCCACCGGCAGTGTTTTAGGATCAACTCTCTTCATACACTACATAAATGACCTCTGTGATCATATTAAGAGCAACTGCATTCTCTTTGCTGATGATGTAATTCAACACCACAGACAATACTGCTACCCTTCAAAAAGATCTTGATTATGGTCAATCAAATGGCAACTTCAAATTTCAACAAATAAATACTGTGTCTTACATATTGGCAGAAAAAAAATCAGAAAATAATATATATTTAAGCTGAATAGTCAAGACCTTGTTGAGGATCTAAACTTTGTCAAGGACCTTGGAGTACTTATTTCAAATGATCAAAGTGCTAGAGCCCACTGTAACTACATAGCCAAAAAGGCATTAAGAGTTGTTAATCTAATCCTACGTAGCTTCTTCCCTGATAATATCATACTACAAACTAGAGCATACAAAACATTTGCTAGACCTATACTTAAATACAGCTCATCAGTCTGGAACCCATATCATGTATCTGATATTAACACAATTGAAAAAGTCCATAAATATTTCACAAGACGAGTTCTCCACTCCTCTACTCATTGCAGAATACCTTATGCCACCAGACTCAAAATTCTAGATCTAGAAAACCTAGAACTACACCGCCTTCGCTCTGATCTAAGTATAGTATATAAAATCATACATTACAATGTCCTACCAGTAAATGAATAACTTCAGCTTCAACCACAACAACACAAGAGCGCACAATAGATACAAACTCAAGGTTAACTGCACCAAACTTGACTGCAGAAAATATGACTTCAGCAAAAGAGTGGTCAATGTCTGGAACACTCTACCTGACTCTGTGCTTGCTTCCCCAAACCCCAAAAACTTTAACCTTAGACTGTCTACAATTGACATCACCCCCTTCCTAAGAGGCCTGTAGGGGGCATGCATAAGTGCACCCATAGTGCCTACCGTCCCCGTCCTATTGTTTTTTTATTTTTCTTATAAGTATCTATCCCATTCAAAACTATATTTATCCTTATACCTGTATCTTGTAAGCAATTGACAAATCAAATAAATACTAAACTTAAGTTCTCCTCTTCTATCCTTAGAGTTGGAATAGAAGATCTCTGAGGTCTCTTCCAACCCTAGGGTTCTATGTTTTATTTACTTCATTTCAAGGAAGAGCTTAGTATTTTGTCATGATAATGTTTGAAGACAGGATATACATGCTCATCCAACATAGTTGTGTTGCCTGGTCATGCTTCTCTTCATTAAATAAACATATTTCTTAAGTAGAACACCATTTCATTAAATTGTAAAGAGATGTGCAGCTGGATCACTTTTAGCAAACCTCATGGCAATTAATGATTCAGCGTGTGGTCAAAAGGGTAATTTAGTACTAGAATAAGAATGTTTAATGAATGCAGCCACATTTTTTTTCCTGTCGAAGAAAGTGCAAAGGCCAATCTTAGTGTCCTGCTTCAGGTTTCAGTGGCACATACAAAACAGAATATAACAAAAAAAAAAAAAAGGCCTTACTTTTAAAGTTTGTTTTGAAATAGGAGCATGGAAAGGAATCAACCAAAGTCAATCCAAGTTTCAAAGAGCCAGAGCAAGGTTTTTAGGAGTTCAAGATTCAGAGGTTCTCGGGTAGACACACACAAACAAGCTCAGTATCAGCTGTTTCCAGTAAAGGCAGCCCAGTCAGATTTATTTATTTCCAGAGGTGGGCTGCTGCCGGTTCAGACCAGTTCTCACGTACCGGTAGTTCCAATCATTGGCTGGGCTTGCCAATCCACCCTGGTGCTATCCTGCCCTTTATATCTCACTCTCTGGCTTTCTTGCCCCACCCACAGAGTCCAGCTGATTTCCACACCTTGCTTGCTCTATTCACCGTGGCTACCTGACAAGGTGTACTGGAAGCTGCACACATGAAATTGCTGTATGTTTGAAGCTTCACACTCAAAGGTTCAGTTCTGCACTAGGTGAACTGGTTGTTAAATTATGTGAAGCCCACCTCTGTTTATTTCTAACTAGCTCGATACCCGTGCTTCACTACGAAACTATATGGTTGGGCTTAGTTTTTGGGATGGAAAATAAAGGGAAAAATTCTGCCTCTGCCTACCAGCATCCATTGGTATTCATCTGGCTAGCATCCTGTCAGTGTGTGAGAGAGTTGAGGGCTGTTTGGAAACTGAAACAGTATTTTCTGTGTGGGCAAGGAGGAGACAAGAAGGAGCCTGGGTGTGGCTTAGCTCAACTGTTCTGTACTAAAGCTGCTTGGTGCTGTGAAACTAAAACTGAAGCTCCTCTCTGCTTGTATTTTGCATTTGGAACAGATTTCTTTTCAGGTGGGGAGGGGAGAACTCCTTAGCATCAGAACGTTAATAATAATATACAAAATAGTAATGCTCTGATGGTCATTTAGAAAAATCCTTTTGTAGTGATCACCTAGAAGCCAAGAGGAACATACGTGCCAAATTTCAAGTTTGTAGGCTTTGCAGTTCTGGAGATTTTGTGATGATGCATGAGTGGTATTTCACTTTTATATATATAGATATATAACCAGAAGATCTACTTCTTTGTTTAGTAAAGAACATAATAGACCTTTGCTGTTCTGTTTTCCTCTCTACTTACCTGGTATTAGGTCTGAGAAGTCTTATGTAATCCTCCTCTGACTTTTTCCATTGCTCAAATGGTACCTGTATTTGATCAGCCTCATGTGGCTTTCTGACTTTGCCTTCTTAAGGCTAGCATTCCATACCTAGAACAACTTCTTCTAACACCAGATTTGATCTCAGAAGTCCTGAACCTGGTCATTACGCTTACAATGGAAGCATCTGGAGATGCTAAATTGCCTATAGAGTTTCCACAATACCTATTTCAATTGCTCATCAGAATGTAAGTACCGAACCGATAGTAACACCAGTTGAATCCCACCCCTGCACACAACTCATAATTAACAACATATATACACTATACAAAAGAGACTATCACCTAGCCCAGAAGGGAACAAAAAGACACAAACACCTTTCCACCAGTCATCAGCACCCAGATCAGCATAGACTAAGTTGAAGGTTAACTTCAGACCAACAATCAAGTGAACAATACCCCAATCAAGAAACTGCCAAAGAGACATCAGTAAATGGCACAACCAAGAATATCTAAGACACCTAGACCAGGGGTCACCAACCTTTTGGACCTCAGAGACCACCAAACTCATCATTTTAAATCCCATGGACCAGAGACCCTGGGAAAATTCCCCAAAAAAGTCTGCAGGAAAATTCTGCACCCCGATTTCCAAATGATCAACCATTCTTTATTTGGGGTTGCAGGATACCATCTCCAGTTCTGTTCTCAGGGGGGAGAGAGTGAGTGAGTGTGTGTGTGTGTGTGTGTGTGTGTGAGAGAGAGAGAGAGAGAGAGAGTGAGAGAGAGGGGGGGAGTGGGAGGGAGGGAGAGAGACTTTTGGCTTCATGCAAGGAAAGCAGCAGAAGCAGCAAAATGGCTTTCTCTCCCCCAAACTCCGCCAAAAATGAGTGTTTGTGAGGCTTGTCATGCCGGCACAGCTTCTTGGAGCAGGATGCCTTGCAGGGTCCCAAAGACTCATTTCTGGTGGAGTTTGGGGGAGAGAAAGAAAGACTTTTGCTGCTTTCCTTGCGTGCAGCCAAAAGCAGAAGAAAGAAGCAGAAAGATGTAGCCCAGTGGCCAGGCAAGGCACATGGGGTGAGTAGGGCAAGCCCCCCCCTCTGCCCTTTCTCCCCTCCCCTCACTACCTTGTGTTGTTCGCAATCCAAACGATGCAAGCCTTGTGTTCCTGTGGGCCATGTGGGTGGTACAGACTTGTGTTCCTGTGCAGGCTGGATTAATTGCTTTGGGGGTGACATTTCTCTGCAAACCACCAAAATTTTCTCATGGACCATCAGTGGTCTCCAGCCCGCTAGTTGACAACCCCTGACCTAGACTGACAGGCAAGTCACAGAATATAAACTGGCAGCAAACAATGCTTATTAGCATTGATGATGTTAGTTAGGGAAACGAAACATCTGCAAGAAAACAAGCAAGCTCAGAGAACACCAAGGATTCTTCAAATATGCTAAGCCATTTAATTTGTAAATATGTAATTTTCAGGAATTTAAAAATAATCCAGGAATATGCATGCATTCTTAAGCACATAAAAGGAAAAGAGAACAAGTTTAAATCTAAATTCAAAACCTCTTTGTAGATATGCTGAATACACATATCCCAAAAACCAGACCTTTTATGAGTGTTATGGTTATTCTCAGCATCTCATAATGAATTGTTGAGTTGCAAAGGTTATCTTGGCAGTATAATCCATTTCCTTTTAATGTAAATTTTGAAACAACTGCCTCCCACCTTTTGAAATCCTTGCCAGTGTACATTGTAATGCAATCTATGGACTAGCATTGCAATTTAGAGACTTCCACTCTTTAAATTGAAAGAAATGGATAAGCCTGTTCAATCCCTGCTATTGTGAATGATGACCCAAATAAACCTTTGTAACTCACAACCTTTCCAGCAGAGTAAATTTTACCAGGAGAATTGAACAGAAACTGTCTTGAAATGTGTTATGTTCCTGAGACTCTTTATTTCTCTATATGATGGTATGAAAAAGTTATACTGGATGTTGAAGTGCAAATTCACCCAGGTGTTGAGTGTTCTTTCCTAATTCTTTCTTTCTGGAGGTTCATCCCATTGGAAAAAAAGATTATTTTTAAATGCTTTCCCAGTTTCCCTTTTTAAAAGATACCTTGGGGAAAATAACTTGACTTAATGACAAATCCAGTATATTACTGGAGCATTAATATCACTTTCTGTCTCCTGATTGGTTACTTCTGCATAAATATTTTTTTTTATTTCCAAGTTCCCGTGTTTGTCTTTAAATTAAAATATAACCCCTAATCTAGTTTGTGGCTGAAATGAAGCATGAAGGATAAAATTAAATGGTAGGCTAGTGTACCATTAGTGTACTATTTCAACGGTAATAAAAGTAGAAATTTAAGCTTAAATTATGCATTCTAAAACAAGAAGCCACAAACTTTTTTTTAGGACAAGCCTTACCTAAGTGGACTTGTTTGCAACTGAGAAGGGGTAGGTGGGGGTGCATATTCAACACACACACACACACACACACACACATACACACACACACCAGAAATAAAAGTCTACTCAGCTTCTAGTGGTGATCAGTGACCTCATAATGCCACTGGAACAGCAAGACCAAAATGTACCATGAGCCTTACAGAAGGTTTAAGATCCAATTTTGCCCTTATACCTCCATCCAAAGTAGAAGAATCACCTTGAATTTTAGGAGGTTTAGAAGGTTCCCCCCAGATGAATTAAACTATAAGGCTCAAAGAACTCAGATATTTGTGTATCTTAATCCCACATCTTCAAATGTGAAGAAATGGCCCTTCCCACTTTGGAGTTGCCATAAGATCTGTAGAGATTCTCAATCATCCTGATCACAGTTGTCCCAAAGGTGCCTTTTGGAAAAGGCAACTGGACTTTTCTTGGATTTTTGCTTGAAAATGTTTCATTTCTCATTCAAGAAGCTTCTTCAATTCTAACTGTCTACAATATGAGCTTTATGGTTATCAAAAGAGTGAACATTTGTCTTTCAGATGTAGATGGACTACTGAATCCTGTTGGTTCTCCTTTGTTGTGCCATGCATATGAGAAGTGGTTGTTTAGTTTCCCCAATGTATGGATCTCTCATGCCTTGTTACATTGCACTGCATATATCACATTGCTCTGCTTGTGTCTTGGTGTTTTGTCCTTTGGATGGAAAAGCTTCTGTCTTGATATATTCCTGGGTTTATATTGTACATGTATGTTGTATTGGTTGACAACCCTCCTGACCTTTTCAGATATTCCTGCAATGTATGGAATGAATAACACTGCTCCATTTGTTGTTCTCTTCTTTGTCTGTTAACAGATAATCAGAGCTGGAAGGGACCTTATAGGTCATCTGGTTCAACCCTCTGCCCAAGTGGGAGATCCTACTGACACCATTTCTGACAAATGGCAGTCCAATCTCTTCTTGAAAGTCTCAAGTGATGTTATGAAGGAGCTCCTACTGGATCTTTTTGTAGATTTGATGAAGGCCCAGTTAGGCTAGCCACAAGTTCTGAGGACTTCCTTGATGTGTTTTTGTTCTTTCTCTTTGCAAACAAACAAACAAAAAACCCCAAGAAAGTCCAGTTGCCTTTTGTTAAAAGCACTTTTGCTGCAAGTTTGCTTTAAAAGGATGAAAGAGGCTGAGAGACCCATGGTGTTCACAATCCATGGCCCATAGGTAAGAGTTATTGTGTATAAAGCAGTTTAGGATTTGAGGACTGGTTATTAACATGTTGATTTTGTGTAGATTATTTTGGATTTTCTAAGCTACCTTGCTGTTCTTAGGTGTAATAAAAGACAACGGCATGTTGCCAGCAGTCTCTATCCAAAACAAAAAGAAAAATAAAGAAGGTGCATCCTTCTTATAGTCTATCTCCAGGAGGCAAATGTCATCTTTGTTACTACTAAATATGTGACTGTAGCCAAAACATCCTCCTTCCTACTCCACATTTTTAACGGCAGCACAAATTTGCGTGAGAAAGCTCACAGCAAAGCATTCCTTGCCACATTCTTTCTAGGCTAGGAAACCAGAGTGGAACACACTTAATTCCATCAGCAGACTACAAAGGTAAGTGAACATCTCTAATTAAAATCTAATCCAGAGCTGCACAGTTTGAAGCTGACTAAGCTCAATATCGCCCAGTCATTTCTTAAAGAATTTTTATTAAGTTTGGAGGAACTACAGATACTGTTCATTGACACATCTCTACTCAGAACATAGAGAAAATACTTCTCCATTTCAATCACTATTTTTGATGAATAGCTTTAATTTGTGATATGAATAAAACTCCAGAAATGTTAAAAGAAAGAACTTTAAGTACAGCTGAATGTCATAAGGCTTGTTTAGAGACTGTGTTTAAAGTGCTAAGTGTGTATATGTGTGTTAAATACTAGTTGTAAAGATATGATTCTTTTAAAAAAAACATCCATTGATGTAGTGATAAAAATATCTGGGTGAATCTATAGCAGTAATACTCTGTTTGGCTATGAGAAAAATCAGAGAGAAAGAGATAAGGAAGAATGCCATAGACTTTTCTTAGAACTGCTCATGTCATTGCATTCAACTGTCACTTATAAATGGTTTCCAAGTGAAGCAGAGTAGAATTCAGAGTAGAATTCCTCTTGACTTTGATCAGTAGCATCTGTAGGGGCCATTAAAATTAGTAAGATGGGAGGTGCAGCATGATGGCAAACATAAATCTTACTCTCCCTTACTCTATACCTGGGTGAAGAGTCAGATTTTCATACCTTTTCTAAATACCAGTAGGGTATTGGCCATCTGGATCTCAAAGGACATCCTCATTTGAGAGGGTGGGTGCTGTTACAGAGAAGGTGCATTTCCAAGGTCTCAAAATATGGTATTGTTTAACCAAAGTGTCGTGTCCGCTCGGGAAGAAAAAAGCCAGGAGTCGGTGACTGGTTTCAGCTCTGTTTATTCGCTCAGGAACCGGACTGCCGCAATGGTGAAAGTCCGCGGCTTTTATTCCTTTAGCCGCGGCTTGCCGCGGCCAATGACATCGCTTTGAATCTCCCGCAATTCGAACGGGCCAATCGCGGGAGATTCTTGACGAGCCAATCAGCGCGGCTCGCCCGGCCAATCAGGTTGCCCCACGCTCTGGCCAATCAGAGCGCGGGGCTTCCAAGAATGTTCATGAAGGACAGAACACCCCTCCCCTCTTGGTTCAGTCCTTACGTCGCGTAGTCACATAGGTAGGTGGGGCTCCATCTCTGCCTACTTGACCTGCGCAGGTCAGTCGTGGGTTGGACTTCGGCTTGTGTGGTCGGAGTTTCTGTTCCTCTGGTTATCGTCATGGGTCTGGCCTGGTCTGCTGGGCCGGGCCGCTCTTCGCAGCTCCCTCCTGGTCTACCCAGGTTGGTTGAGCTGCGGCTTTCGCCGCTCCCGCTCAGTATTCCTGGGTTGGTTGAGCTGGCCTGGCTGTTCCTTCCTGTCGAGGAGTTGGTTGGTTTATTTCCTCGGGGTTTTGGTCTCCTTGGTATTCCCTCCCCCCTTGGCTTGTGTGTTTGGTTATGTGTAGGTGTTGTTGTGTGGGGCAGTCCTTGATCGTAGCTGGTCTATGTGGCGCTTCCACGCTCATCCGTCGGTCGTTTGTAGCCGGTACGAGTGTGGGCCTGTTGCCTGCGTTATTGTTGCCGGTATCCATAGTGGGTCTCCAGTCAGGTTTCTCGCGTAAACGGCGTCGCCTGGTGCAAAGGTTCTGGTTTTGTTGGTGGAGTCTGGTGGCTTCTCTGGGTTGTACGTGGGGTGTAACCTATTGAGTGGGGACCTGATTTTTCTCCCCATTAGTAATTCTGCAGGGCTTTTGTTTGTTGTGGTGTTCGGGGTGATGTGCTGTGT
>BHEV01082805.1:0-21157 GCA_004319985.1 Emydocephalus ijimae | reverse complement strand
TTCCTTTCCCTCTCTCCTTCTCTCTGTACTTCCTCTCCTCTCCTCTCCCACTCCCATCCCGTCCTCTCCTTTCCCCTTCCTTGTCCTTCCTTCCTTTCCCTCTCTCCTTCTCTCTTTACTTCCTTCTTCCACCTCTCCTCTCCTCTCCCCTATTGTACTCTACTCTCTCCTTTCCCCTTCCTCATTCTCTCTCTCTTCCCTCTCCCCCTCCCTCCTTCTCTCTCTCTCTTCTCCCTCTCTCTCTCTCCACTTCCTCTTTCTCTCTTTTCTCTCTCTCTTCCTTCCTCCTTCTCTCTCTCCCCCTCCTTGCTTCTCTCTCTCCCTCCCTCCCACCTTCTCTCTCTCTTCTCTCTCTCTCTCCCTCCCTCCCTCCCCCCTCTCTGTGTTTGTGTATAGTCCACCCATCTCAAAGTTGCTGAGGTTAAAATGCACCAACGTAATAGATCGATGCCATATTCTATCACTTCTCTTATATAAGATGAACAGAATTTTGGAGGGAGGACAAGCAAAAACAGGACTTTCATGTTTTTAATCCTTTTGGGTTATGTCCCTGCAATGCTCTCCAGGTCTGTTAAACTATCCCACCCTGACTTTCCATGTTGTGAAGTAGTGAAGATGTAGAAAAAGCTACAACAGCAGCCAATGGTTTCTCCATGCACAAAACAGAAAATTGCGCAAACTATTTATACATTCCAAAGCCGGCAGACATTAAGTTAGATCAATTGGAATTTGGCATCATTGTTTGGAACAGATGATTATGTGCCTCCCGTTAAAAAAACTATTTTTCTTTTCCTTCGTGAACTTCTAAGCCTGAAAAATAATTACATCTTCGGTAGCAGTCACGTGCCCTCCAATTATGGAAACAACAGGTCTGCAATTTCAAGTAAAGTTTCTCTAATAAAAATGGGTGGCTCTGTTCTCCAGGAAGAGTGATTAAAAAAAAAAAAAAGAAACCTTGTCATTATTACCTGGCACTTCCTCGCTCATGGATGCAAACATTTATCCTGCCATCTGTCAGGAACCATCCCAGCAAAGTCATAGAGAAACACCATTCACAAAAGAAGAAAATGTGGAAAATTCTCAGCAGAGGTAGTCCGCGAGTTACAACAGTTTGTTTAGTCCCCGTTTGCAATGATGGCATTGAAGAAAATAACTTATGACCATGTATCATAATTATTGAGAGCGTTAATAATTCCCCAGTACTGAACTATTTTATCTACTCTTAGAAGATAATATCTGTAGCTCTAGGTTGAACTGTGAGGGTCCTTGGTTCTCTCTGAGCTTGGTGGTTAATTTGCAGACGTTTCATGACCCAACTAGGTGGCACCATCAGTTCTAGAAGGAGTGGGATATATGGATAGGAGAAGGAGGTGATAGAGGAGGAGGGGGGGATGAGGAGGAGGAGGACTCTGAGGTCCTTGGTGCTCTCTGAGCTTGGTGGTTTTCTTGCTGACATTTCATGACCCAACTAGGTAGCATCATCAGTGCTAGAAGAGAGGAGGATATATGGAGAGGAGGTGAAGATGGTGGAAGAAGAGAGGAGAAGGAGGAGGAAGAGAAGGAGGATAGTGGGGTCCTTGGTGCTGTCTGAGCTTGATGATTTTCTTGCAGACATTTCATTACCAAACTTGGTAACATTATCAGTATTCCATAACCAAGCTCAGAAAGCACCAAGGACAGCTCCTCTCTTCTACTGAGGCTTTGTATAATGCATTTTAGCAACCCTATCCTATTAAAACTGTTGTCCAAACAAGATGTATTATACTGTTACTGTCTAAAACAACAACATGCTTTTCATCCATCTTCCTTAAAATTACTGTTTTTTTTCCTCAAGCCCTTTCTTATCAGGATTCACCTCTTTACACAACTGGGTTTTTGAAACGTTACTCCGCCGAAACCCAATGCTTCAAAGCACTTGTCATCTTACTTAGTGTGCTGCTTAGATTGTGATCCAGTCTTACCCTTTTGCAATTCCATCAATTGAAAAGTTGTAGGATGTGGTAAAAATTCAATTCTGCAGCTCAGTCTTGCTGTCTTGAACCAATCTAACCAACCTCACCAGTAGAACCGGGCTGAATTATCAGTCAAGTAAAACTCTTCCTCAAAATAGCTCATATGGATTAGAAATGAGGACAGTATAGTAAAAGTAAAGGTTCCCCTCACACATTCATGCTAGTCATTTCCGGCTCTAGGGGGCGCTGCTCATCTCCGTTGCAAAGCTGAAGAGCCAGCGCTGTCCGAAGACGTTTCCATGGTCATGTGGCCGGCATGACTAAACGCCTTCGAAAGTGCATGGAATGCTGTTACCTTCCCACCAAAGTGGTACCTATTTTTCTACTTGCATTTTTTACATGCTTTCCAACTGCTAGGTTGGCAGAAGCTGGGGCAAGGAACGGGAGCTCACTCCGTTCCGCGGCGCTAGGGATTCGAACCGCTGAACTGCCAACCTTTCTGATCGACAAGCGCAGTGTCTTAGCCACTGAGCCACCATATAAGTTGGGTTGACAAAATCAGAAAGGAGGTGATAAGATGCCTGGGAAAGCCAAGGGAAATCATCAAAGTCATAAAAAAGTGAAAGTTAGAATATTTCGGACAAGTGATGTGACACCCGGAAATATATGGCATCCTTCACTTAATCCTCCAGGGAAAGATTGAAGGGAAACGAAGGTCCACACAGAAGAAGAACATTGTGGCTTCCAAATCTAAGGGACTGGTTTGGATAAAACTCAGCAGCCCTTTTTCATGAGGCTGTTGATAAAAATGGGATCGCCAACATCTGATGATGGATATGAAAGAAGGAGGAGGAAGAGGAAAAAGAGGAGGAGGAGGAGGAGGAAGCAGAGAAGGAGCAGGTGGAGGGAAAGGAAGAGGAAGAGGAGGGGGAGGAGGAGGAGGAAGAGAAGGAGGAGGAGGAAGAGAAGGAGATAAAAATAGGATGACCAACACGATCGCCAACATCTGATGACGGATAGGGCACAAGAAGAATAGAGGTGTGAAAAGAACATGCCTGTATCAAATTCTGTAGAGCTTCAAATCTTATTACAGCATTTTATACCAGTTGTGATGTCTATGGAGATTTGCTGTCATCCACATTGTCCAGTTGCGTTTAGAAAAAGCACCTTTGAGACTACCGTAATCACTTCCAAGTATTGACTACTAGCAATCCTTTTACCCTTGAATTCCTTCCAGTTAATTATCCACAGAGTTGATTAATTACGCTGACATAAATACTTCATCTTGATCATCCCCCTAAGTAGCTCAGAGTCAGTGGGCATTATAAGTGTAAATCATTAATGTTTTTAAAAGACCGAATGTTGATTCATGGAAAGCCTGTATTTGCAAAGATAGGGTGAGGAGTGGAACTTAGACCCCTTCTCATTTGGGAGGTTGGTCTTTTGGGGCTTTAGGTTTGGTGGATTCCAATTCCCAGAATTCCTTGGTCAGCATGGAATTCTGGGAGTTGAAGTCCACACCTCATAAAGAGACTAAGGTTGCAAAATGCGAACCTGAGGCATAGAAGAGACTAAAAGATGTCACAAAAGGCACCCATTCTCCCAATTTTGAAACTAATTTTCAGATTCTTCCAAGTGAAAATAGAATTCACTAAAAATTTGGCACCAAAGCACTGCTGACAAGAGGAAAAATAAAGAACCCAAAGCAATCACTCCCTACCCATTCAATGGTGCCTCTTGTTCTGAGACAGGAGCGTAGATACAAAAACATGTTTACAGAGAAAGAAACATAAGAGACCACATTTCTCTCATGGGCCAACCAAATAATCCAGTGATTTAAGTTGAGAGTAAAGTAAACGAGTTGACTCTGGGGAAAAGCAATGGAGGAATGCCTCAGAAAATGATCAAAGGGAACATTATTTACCATTCTAATTACTCTGCATGTGATACACTCTACTTGGAAAGCAAAGCAACGAAGAACTGGGATTATATATAATTCATAGACTGCAGCATATTGCTCCTTTTTCGCTGCTTCTTCACAGCCTTCTGAAGGAAACCTCCATCTTCCTTTCCTTTGTAGAATTGGCATCTCCATGAGTCTAGGATCAGTTGGCTTCATGGCCAACCTTGACCCAGCCATGGAAAATTAAAGATGAGTTGTCGAATGGAATCCATCAAAAAAGAAACCCTCCTTTTCTTTCTTGGCAAAAACCATTTGCTACATTAAGTTTGGGTCTTCTGGTTGTTGTTTTTCAGATGCCCACTTCAGTTATCCCTAACTGTTGACCCTGTCTATGGAGATTGTGATGACCCAAAGGGGCGTGGCACAAAGGCAACACAGTCAAATAATCAGTAGGAGCCCCTTTATTAGCTCCAACTTTGTCCCCAATGTCCCGGTTACCTTCTGGCTGGAGAAAAACTCTCTCAGGAACAGCCTTTGGCTGCAGAGAATCAAGTCCAACACGTGGTCAACAAAAACTAACTATAAATCCAAACAAGGCAAAATGAGGTAATTAGTCCAGCAGGGCAGGAAAAGGAATTCCAGACATGAAGCAACAGTAGTAATTCAACATGATTGGGAAGATGCCAGGAATGCAAATAACCAAAGTCAATACAAGATAAATCATGTTTGTTCCCAGAAGATTTCCAGCTGTGGCTAATGAAGGTAATCAGGGCCCTTTCCTCCCCTGTAAGCCATGCAACCTACGTGGCTCTCTTCTCCATTGTCCCTGCGTGCCCTAGGATGAAGAGGGGGTGGACCTGGGTCTTCCTCTGAACTCCCTCTCCCTTGTTCTACCTCTCCCCTGCTCTGCCCAGCCAGACTTCGCCCTTCCCCAGTTTCCTCCACAGCCAACAGAGCCACACTCCCACTCCCTGTCAGCTGTTCCTCTTCCTCCTCAGATTCAGACTCTGACAGGGGTATGACAAAGATTCTTCATCATTCAGGTCATGGTTGACCCAAAAGTGCTTTTTTCCAAAGGACAGCTGAACATTCTTGATTCTTCTTTTTCCTTGAAGACGTTTTGCTTCTCAACCAAGAAGCTTGGAGGAGAACAGGGTTCCAATCACTTGTGAGTGACCACCATCTTGTCTTCCTCACCCCGCTTGACAAAGTGGGCATAAGTTAACAATCAGCAGGAGGGGGAAAAAATACAGAATAAGACATCAGGAACTTATCTCCCTGGTTTCTTTCCTCCTCTTCTTTCCCCAGTTTATTGGGGGTTTTATTATTTCCTTCCCTAGGGCCAGCCGAGCTGACAGATCCACACTCCCAATACAAAATAATACAAAATGGTTAAAACCCCATTAAGTCTGGAGAAACAACAGATCAAATTATCCTCACTCCATTTGACAGGCCTGGCATAGAAGAAGACTCCTTGCTGCAGAGCATCGAGAGTGAAAGTTGACAATGATAAGTCCCCAGGCAAAGCTCAGAAACTAGGAGAGAAGACACACACACACCCTCCCGTTCCTGCCTGGATGACATCTTGAAATATTCATATGAACTTGAAAATCAGGGCCATCTTTAAGTTTGGTCTAGTGGTTAAGAGGTGCCAAGCTAGAGATCAGGAGATGGTGAGCTCTAGTCCTGCCTTAGGCATGAAAGCCAGCTGGTTGACTTTAAGCCAATCACCAGGAGATGGTGAGTTGCAGTCCAGCCTTAGACAGCTGGGTGACTTTGGGCCAACTGCCAGGAGACAGAGAGTTCTAGTCCTGCCTTAGGCATGAAAGCCAGCTGGTTGACTTTAAGCCAATCACCAGGAGATGGTGAGTTGCAGTCCAGCCTTAGACAGCTGGGTGACTTTGGGCCAATTGCCAGGAGACAGAGAGTTCTAGTCCTGCCTTAGGCATGAAAGCCAGCTGGGTGACTTTGAGCCAATCACCAGGAGATTGGGAGTTCTAATCCTGCCTTAGCTGTGAAAGACTGTTGGGTGACATTGGGCCAACCACCAGGAGATTGGGAGTTCTAGTTGAGCATTAGGCATGAAAGCCAGCTGGGTGACTTTGGGCCAACCGTTGGGAGGCAAACTTTGGGTTAGTCCCTCTCTCTCAGCCCAGCCCAGCCCGCAGGGCTATCATTGCAGGGGGAATAGGAAGGGGAAAGAGTATTAGATATCTTCTCTGCCTTGAGTTATTTCTAAAAATAATAAAGGCGGGACACAAATAAATGAAATAATAATAAACAAATATGTTTGCAAGCAGAAGAAGGGGTCTCATGGAAAGATTAACTCATTTCCTCCCTTCAATGGAACCCTTTGATTTTACATGACATCATGCATGCATGTCTCATGGTATCAGAGTGGGCCTAGGGCCAAGGAGACCCAACAATGCCTTTGGATAAAGTCTTCGTTTCTCAGATTCATTGACCTCGCAAAGCTGCCAGCATGGCACATAAAACTACAGTAAATCAAAAAAGAATAAGACACACCATCAATTTTTTTTTAGGCCATCCCCATCCCATTTTATGCATTGTATGCATTGAACGTGGTGGCTCAGTGGCTTAGACGCTGAGCTTGTTGATCAGAAAGGTCAGCAGTTCGCTGGTTCGAATCCCTAGCACCACGTAATGGAGTGAGGTCTCGTGACTCGTCCCAGCTTCTGCCAACCTAGCAGTTTGAAAGCACATAAAAACAATGCAAGTAGAAAAATAGGGACCACATTGGTGGGAAGGGGAAAGTGTTCCGTGCACCTTCAGCATCTCGTCACGCCAACCACACAAGCACGGAGACATCTTTGGACGGCGCTGGCTCTTCAGCTTTGTAATGGAGATGAGCAGCGCCCCCTAGAGATGGAAATGACTACCACATACATGCAAGAGGAACCTTTATCTTTACATTGTATGCATTGTCTTCCGATTCCATGTCGGAAGGTTCCTTACCTGTAACTTTAAGTTCAGTTGTGCGTCTAATCAGCTTCCCTTCGAACTTCAGCTCACAGGTGTAATTTCCACTGTCTTCCTCCTGCACATCTTCTATTAAAAGTGTGTTCTCTTTCTGAACGACCACACTTCTCCACAATTTGGGCTTGCACTCCTGAGGAGGAACGGAAGCAGAAAAACAACACAAAGAAGATCGGTGCTTCAAAGCCAACGAGATCGCACGATCCGCTAATGCAACTTGACTGGATCTTCAATTATGCATGGTTTGTTTTATTTATTTACTCAAATGTTGGTTGTGACCCAGGAAGGTACAGCTTGGAAGTCCCAGGTCAGCCTTAAGAATTTCTGAGGCGAGGGAATTTACCACACATCAGAGGATAGACGTTGAAGAGCAAATGAGGAGAGTTTCAGGTGGAATCCTTCTGTTTTTTATTTCCCATGTTGGCTGGGAATTCTGGGGACAGTAATCCCAACCCCAAGCAGAAAACCTGACCCCGGGAGAAGCTGTTGCAATGTGCTTTGTTGTCTGGCCTGCATGCCAGTCATTTTAGAAACTTCGGACTTGCAATCCTGTCATTGCTCCACAGCTTCTTTCAATGGGCAATCTCCCTTCTGCTCAGTTTAATCGTGATGACAACTTAATTGTTAGTTGTCACCCATTAGGCAGATGTGGTGTAACTTATGGGTGGAATTCAGATAATAATAAGGCAAAGGAGCTCAGCATCGGGTGTGTTGAAACGTTGCTTCAGCTATAAACTCACTTGACCTTCAACACACAGAACTGAATGAATGTGAATGGGTGGGTCAGAAGGATGCATACACAAAGGGAATGAAAGAGAGAGAGAGAGGAGAGGAAGAGAGGGAGGGAGGGAGAGAGGAGGAGGAGGGAAGGAGGGACGGAGGGAGGGAGAGAAAGAGAGAGGGGGGAGAGAGAGAAAAGAGAGAGAGGAGGGAGGGAGGGGAGAGAGAGAAAGGGAGGGACTGAGGGAGGGAGAGAAAGAGAGAGGGGGAGAGAGAGAGAAGCAGGAAGAGGAAGAGGAGGAGAAGGAGGAGGAGAAGGAGGATGGGAGGGAGAGAGAGAGAAAAGGGGGAAGAGAAGAGAAGAGAAGAGAAGAGAAGAGAAGAGAAGAGAAGAGAAGAGAGATCCACATGTATTGGAGGGGGGATTCCCCAAATTCTTGGCTAATAGGGTCAAACTTTGGAGAGGTTAGGTCAAGTCAAGAAATAGCCATGGCTTATTTCTTGTCACAGGGTATCACAGTAAACTCTGCGAGAACAATCGAATGGTGGAAGGGCTAGCCTTCAGAAGTTGTGGGTGTTCCTTCCCTGGAGGTTTTCAAGAAGGGACTGGACAGCCGTTTGTCTGACATGGCATAGGGTCTCCTTGAGCAGGGGGTTGGACTAGAAGACCTCCAAAGTCCCTTCCAGCTGTGGCATTCTGTTATTTGTTATCTTTTTTATATCTTCCCTCCCCTATACACAAACACAGAGAGGGGGGAGGGAGGGAGGGAGGGAGAGAAAGAGAGAGAGGAGTGAGGGAGAGAGAGAGAGAAAAGGAAGGAGAGGGAGAGGGAGAGGAAAAGAGAGAGAAGGAGTGAGGGAGAGGAAGAGGAAGAGGAGTGGGAGAGGGAGAGAGGGAAAAGAGAGAGAGAAGGAGGGAGGGAGAAAGAGGGACAGAGAAGGCAGCAGGGAAGGGAGCTATGACATTTGCTAAATTGCTTTCTGGGTGACAGTTTCGAAAAGCAGGATAACAACCTCATGAGATGAGGACAAAATCTGCTTCTGTCCCTGGGGGCTGAAGGTCGCCACCGTGTTGTCTTCTAATCAAGATCTCCGGTGGCCTCCCTTGCTAGACTGGCTTGAGAGAAATATATTTTTTCCCAGGGGGCCAAGGGGCTCCCAAACAAATACAGCCACAAGCCAACACACACACACATGCACTAACCACCTTGGCTTCTTCTGCTAATCTCTCACAACAGCCTTCCCTGGCCTATGACCAAGAAATCAGAAGGTCTCTGCTCTCTTCTGACATATCGCAGGGCTCTGCATGTCCTCCTGGTTCCAGATAAATTATTTGCAAACATTGCACATTGGAGGCAAAGCTGACCAGTTGAAGTTTCAATTGCCTCCTTCTGCTTTGGGGGCAAAGACATGGAGAAAGACAGGTGATGGTTGATGGGAAGGGAGGGAGGGAGAGAGGAGAAAAGAAGATGAGAAGGAGGGAAGGTTAGAGAAAGAGATGGAAGGGAGGGAGGGAGAGGGGGAGGAAGGAAGGAAGGAAGGAGAGGAGGAGGAAGGAAGGAGAGCAGAAAGAAGGAAAGAGGGAAGGAGGGAGTGGGGGAGAAAGGGAGAAAGGAAAGGGAGGGAGGAGAATGGAGGAAGGAATCAGCAAAGAAGATGAGAAGGAAAGAAGGTCAGAGAAAGAGATGGAAGGAAAGGAGGAGGGAAGGAGGGAGAGGGGGAGGAAAGAAGGAAGGAAGATCAGAAAGAAGGAAAGTGGGAAGGAGGGAAGGAAAGAAGGAAGAAGGAAGGAAGGAAAGGGAGGGAGGAGGGAGGGAGGAATCAGCAAAGAAGATAACATTCCTTAAGGTTGGAAAAAGAGGCAGAAGGGAGGAAGGGAGGGAGCGGAGGAGGAAGGGAGGAAGGAGAGTGGGAGGAAGGAAAGAAGGAAGGAAGGAGGGAGGGAGAGGGAGAGGGAAGGAAAGAAGGAAAGAAGGAGGAAGGGAGGGAAGGAAGGAGGGAAGGAAATGGAGGGAGAAATCCTAGATGAAATGAAAGAAAAATAAAAACTTGGGGCGGGGGGACTCAGATGTAGAATGTTCTAGAATGAAAAGTTGTCCATATATAAAAGAAGGAAATCAAAGGAACAGCAACGATTTCCATCAACTAAAAGGGTCTCTAAATTTTACCCCTATTATGAAGCTCGCGCTGAAAAGAGGCTCCGCTGGAGCTCTTTCTTCACCACTGTGAGGCCTGAACTGCCTTTTCTCTTGTCTTGTTTTGTCTTTGCTTTTTTAAGAAAAATATCAAAAGTCTGATGGCTTTGAAACTTTTGGGGGGGAGGGGGTTGCAATTTGGAGTCACTGACTCCCAAGAAACAGCTTCCTGAGCCCACCTCACTTCTGAGCCTGGCTTTATTTTCTGAGATTCGTTGGGGTTTTTTTTCCTTATTCCATCTGCATATTTTTAATGAGTTGCTCCTGTTAGCTGCTTTGGATTGCCAGAAAAAGCAGAGTAGAAATTCATTTTAAAACCCTTTTTTTGTTTTTTTAAAAACCCTTAATTATGGCATCTCTGTCTATCATTATCATCTATCTATCTATCCCTCCATCCATCATCTATCTAGCTATCATCTATCTGACTGCCTATCTATCACCTATCCATCCATCCATCCATCCTTTAACTATCATCTATCTGTCTGCCTGTCTATCTATCATCCATCCATCCATCATTTAGCTATCATCTATCTGCCTGCCTGTCTATCTATTATCTATCTATCCATCCACCCACTATCTATCCATCCATCATTTAGCAATCATCTATCTGTCTGCCTGTCTATTATCTATCCATCCATCTACCATCTATCCATTCATCCATCATCTATCCATCCACCATCTATCCATCCATCATCTATCCGTCTATCGTCTATCTATCTATCTATCTATCTATCTATCTATCTATCTATCTATCTATCCATCCATCATCTATATATCTATTCATCCATCCATCATCTGCTTATCTATCTATCCATTTGCCATCTATCCATCCATCATCCATCATGTCTGTCTGTCTGTCTGTCTATCAATGTCATCTATCCATCCATCTGCCATCTATCTGTCTGTGTATCCATCATCTATCTGTCTGTCTGTCTGTCTATCTATCTATCTATCTATCTATCTGTCATCTATCTATCCATCTGCCATCTATCTGTCTGTGTATCCATCATCTGTCTGTCTATCTTTCTATCTTTCTATCTTTCTATCTTTCTATCTTTCTATCTATCTATCTATCTATCTATCTGTCATCTATCCATCTGCCATCTATCTGTCTGTGTATCCATCCATCATCTATCTATCTATCTATCTATCTATCTATCTGTCATCTATCTATCCATCTGCCATCTATCTGTCTGTCTGTCTGTCTGTCTGTCTGTCTGTCTGTCGGTGTATCCATCCATCCATCCATCCATCCATCCATCCATCCATCCATCCATCCATCCATCTATCTACTTGCTTACTTACTTACTTATTTATTTGTAACGGTCTCACCTTATACCAGATTATATCTGGCTCTTGCTTGCCCATTTTATAATCCTCGGTATCTGGGCAGGAAATAACTTTGGTCCTGGTGATTTCTGATTTTTCTAAGTAACGAATTGTGCTGTTGTAACAAAGTCCAAGTTCATTTTCGGCAACTGTCAACGACATGGATACTTTCATGCAGTACGTTGAGTTTCTGCAGAGAAATAACAGAAGGTGGGGCCGATTGAATTATTCATCGCCTTTGAAGCCATCGCCTTTGTCTTTAAACAAAGAGGGTGCAAACACACATGAAGGACAGGTAGTCCTCGACTCATGACCACAGTGGAGGCAAAATTTATGCCGCTGAGCAATGTAGGTGAATTTTGCCCCATTTTATGACCTTTCTTCACACAGTTGTTAAGTGAACTGTGGCCATTCTTAAGTTTGTAAGGCGGTCGGTAAGTGAATCTTCCCCATTGAGTTTGCTTGTCAGAAGGTTGCAAAAGGGGATCATGTAACTTCAAGAGACACGGCCAGAGAAATAAATACTAACGTTGTGGTTCGACAGCAGCCTGTGCAGATGGCAGCAGAATTAGAGAGTGGGGAAGAACGGGGACCAATCAGGGAGTCTGGAAAGGACTTGAATGAGGGTCCTGCATCTGATGCAGAGATGGGGCCAGGACCATCTGGGAGCGGGGTGCTGACTCCAGAGCTTCCGGAGTCTGGCAGCAGCAAGGCAGAGGACCCAGGGGAGCCTGTTCCCAGTGTGCTTGAGCGCAGAGCTGCCAGAAGGCGAGAACAGCTGAGACAAAAGGGGCGACTCAGGAGTAAAACTTAGAGATGATTGCCCCTCCCATAAGGTATAAAAGACAGGCAAAGGTAGAGAAACCTTTGCAGGAAGCAAAGTCGTCTGCTCTGTTCAGATTAATCCTTGGAGCTCTGTGTGGACTTTGTACTTGGTTGTTGTTTTTTCCAGTTAATTCGGCACTTTAGTTGTTGGCAGCCATTCAAAAGAGAGAAAGGTGGGTGCTTATCTCAAGGGACTGTTTGGGACTCATTACGGGCTGGGAATGCACATAATTCCCAGCATTGAAATAAAACAAGAGTTGTTTTAACTAAGCGTGTGCTTAATTACTGTCTTGGGAAGCCTTGTTCAGAACAACTAGTCAGTTGCCAAACCACTGAATTTTGACTATGGGGATGCCATGATGGTCATAAGTGTGAAAAATGCCTGTGGTTCCTTTTATTTCAGTGCCCCTGTAACTTTGAACGGTCAGTAAATGAACTGTTGTTAAGTTGAGGACTACCTGTACTTCCATCCCTTGAAAAAAGTCTCTGAGCGACATTTAACAACCGTTGAAATTAGAAGTACAAACAATAATAAAAAGAATTCAAGGAGCATTACGAAATGAGCTGGACCCATCCCAGCGATCTGCTTAATCCTTTTGCAAGTGAAACCAAATAACGATGAGTGGCATGTTTGACCCCCCATCATTCTTTCATCCAAGGCAAGAATTTGAGGACATAATTTGGCCTCTCCAGAATCTGGCAGATGGAGAAAATGAACGGAGAGAAATCACATTAGCTGCATTAAACAAATTGATTTTTAAAGATTTGCTCGGGTTTCATTTCATTACTATTTTAGTAAGATTTAATTATAGACAATTATATAAACACTAAATTCAGCTTTTGATCTGTCCTCCTTTATTCCTTTAGATCTAATCCTAAGTCACATTTGCTTTTTTAAACTCTCTCTCTCTCTCTCTCCCTATCTCTCTTTCTATTTCTCTATTGATTGATCTATCTATATCTCTCTATATAGATATATATATCCCCCCTCTCCCTCTCCCTCTATCCCTATCTCTATCTCTATATCTCTATCTATCCCTATCTCTCTCTTTCTCTCTCTCTCTCTTTCTCTCTATTAGACTATTTTCTAATACTTATTTCCTCTATCTGGTTAATACTCCTATTATAACCTCTATATATTTTCTCTTCCCTATCTATTCACTCGCTGGTTTCTACTTTTTATCTAATTATGCCAGTTTTAATTATGCCAACTGTAAAATATTTTGAGTCTTCCTTATCTTTTAACTTTTGAATGAGTTTATCCATCTCTGTGCAGTCGTGGATCTTCTGAATTATCAAAATAACAGTTGGCAAATCGCTTTCATTTAGGCTAATGTGAATTCCTATCATTCATATCCAGCAAAGGCCTGGCAAACAGTCTTTTGAGAATGATTTACAATCACAGACCTTATCAGGCTTGGAGAGTTGCCAGGCCGATAAGCACAACGCTGTAGCAGACAATACTTGGCAAGGAGTCAGGAACAAATCTTCACACTAATTAAATGAACTAATTGTCTCCTACAAACTCCACTCCCCTTTCGCTCCTCTTTATTCCCTATGGGAAGGGCCATTCACTGTCCACCTGTGCCTTTACTCCCGAGTTGATCCTTGTTCCTTAACTGTTCCCTTCTCCTGGCAGCTCTGCACATGCACACATTAAAAACAGGCTCCAGCTGTTCTTCTGCCCCACTGATCTCCGACTCCGAAGTCGGCCCTGGCCCCATCTCTTCCTCCAATGCAGAGCACTGGTCAAAGCCTTCCCCAACCTCCAGGACTGGCCCATGTTCCTCCCCAACCTCCTCACTGTCCAAGTCTGCCACCAGCGGGACACAACACCACCAACTCTTTCAGAGAAGACCATTGTCTATGGGCCCATGCCATTCCTATTCAGTTATCTCTACAATCTGTGCTCCTGGAAGAGTTATTAATAATTAACAGCTCAAATGATTATGAATTTTCTTGATTACAGCACCGAAAGTTCAGCCAGTCGAGAAGGTCGGGGTAAGAATAAGTTCACAAAGAGAGTTTGTAACACAGGCAGCTGGGACCCGCTGAACAACACCTTTTGACAAACGCATCGATTAATGATCTTGCATTATTTAATTCATACTTTTTTCCCACACTGCCTCGGGCAGATTCTATTTAAATTGCTCGCTGGCACAAGGACCTGAAACTGCTGGATTCTTCTCATTAGCTACAATTAGGTAAGAATCAGATTGAGGAAACATACCATCCGATTAGTCAAACACTGCTTGTACTTTGCCTGGAGGGAGAAGATGCATTAGCAAAGGATTAGTACGGCCCAATACACATTTGCACACGTTCTAAAAATAGTGAGTAAACTCCCGAGAAAGGCTGGTCTCAGTGACCAACTCCCTGGTTTGTCGAAGTTGGCATTTGTCTCGACTATTCCATGAATAGCACCCTGAGAAAAAGCATCTGATTCTGGTCCAATTGCCAAGAAGGAGATGTACAATATTGAGGGCACTTAGATGAGTCAGTTCAAGACTCTTTTTAATGAAAACAAGGACAGGTTGTGACAAGTTCTGGAGAACCAGTAATGGAACATCAAGGAGTCATTAGGTCAACCCTGAGCTACAACTTCTTTCTCTTATGGTAAGTCCTGCAACTCATCAAACAGAAGTAAATCAAATCAATAACCCAAAACCAGAAACTGGGATTAACACTAAGATTAGTCATCAGCTTCATTTTGACTTGTTTAATTTTTATTTAACATGTTATGTGGCCCCAGCCAGAGGTGGTATTCAGCAGGTTCTGACCAGTTCTGGAGAACCGGTAGCAGAAATGTTGAGTACTTCAGAGAACTGGCAAATGCTATCTCTGATTGGCCGCCCACACCCATCTCTTCTCTGAGTCCCAGCTGATTGGCTGGGTCGTCTTGGGTTGTCCTGCACAGGAGAACAGAGCTGGAAAGCAGGTGAGTGAGATGAGGAGGGAAGGGGGATTTTGCAGTAACCTTCCCCCAGGAGTAGGGATGGAATGGAGATTTTGCGGTATCCTTCCCCTGCCACACCCACCAAGCCACGCCCACCAAGCCATGCCATGCCCACCAAGCCACACCCACAGAACTGGTAGTACAAAAATGTTGAATCCCACCACTGGAGTCAACCTATTCTCCAAAGCATCCGAGGGAAGGACGAGAAGCAATGGGTGCGAACTCATCAAGGAAAGAAGCAACCTAGAACCTAAGGAGAAAATAATTAAAATTGGCTGGGAAACAGACTTAATGGGCCCCACGGTTGCAATGGATGGAAGTTAATTAAGGAGAGAAGCAACTTAGAACTGAGAAGAAATTTCCTGACAGTGAGAACAACTCATCAGTGGAACAATTTACCTCCAGAAGTTCTGGGTGCTCCAACAACTGGAGGTTTATAAGAAGAGATTGGACGACGATTTGAAATGATGTAGGATTTCCTGCCTGCCCAGGGGGTTGGACTAGAAGACCTCCAACAGTTGTGGGATTCAATTTTTTTTTAATACCGGTTCTGTGGGCATGGCTTGGTGGGCGTGGCAGGGGGAGGATACTGTAAAATCTCCAGGCAGAGGAGATATTTGCCGGTTCTCCAAGCTACTCAAAATTTCCGCTACCAGTTCTCCAGAACTGGTTAGAACCTGCTGAATACCACCTCTGACCTCCAAGGTCCCTTCCAACTCTGGTATTCTGTTCTTTATTAGCATAGTCAATATTTGTTTGGTTGGGTGGATGGTTGCAGTGACATGACTCTATTAAGATCATGTCTCATGCCGTCCTTGGAAACTGAAGGACTTCGGAAGATTCTCATTCCACCAAGCCTTCTTTACAGGACCGTCCCCAGGGAGAAAAATAGAGCAACCGTGTGAATTCTGTACATTAGTTTGGGGATGAAGGGTGACATAGGGGCATGTGAATGTGTGGATGCCATCATGACACCCATCTGTCTTTTTACGGGTTCTCATCAAGAGATGCCTGAGAAAATGGATGAATGTTTCTTTACCTCCTGCATATTATTCCATTTCCTCTTGATCTGGAAGCTGATGGATGCTTTTAATGGTATATTTGTTGAATGGCTGTTGCTAGTTTCATCGCAGCAGCTTTTCACCTTGTACCGCTAGAATAATAATAATAATAAAGCTACCCTGTTAGTGCTCCTCAAGAAGGGAGTTGATGTTTTATATTTGTGTTCATTATAGTCTCATTTTACCGGGTGAGAGCAGGAACGGTGGAGGTCAAGGAAATGAATGGGTTTGTAAACCCTGGGCAGAGCAAAAGAATAAAACTACAATGGTTCTAGCATCCATAATATATTCCCATAGGTAGAAGCTGGTGGGAGGAGGGGGGGAAGAGGCACACTCACACATAACAATGCATAAACCACTTCTACCATAAGCAGAATTGCTAGTGGAAGGTTCACAGACACAAATAAGAGAGAGAATGTGTCACCTGCTCTAAAGGACATTTTTTTAAGAAGGTCCTGGTTGTTGTCACCTGTTGGCCAGCAGCCAAATCAGAGGAGGAGACATGGGAGTTAGGATCAGCATCAAGGTAACCTGAGACCTCCAAGGGGGAAGAGGAAATGGAGCTGTCAGAGAGAGAGAGAGAAAGGGGGGGGCAGAGCCTGGGCCATCCGTCAGCCCTCAAAGGGAGGGTCAACAGCCCCCAGGTCTGGAGGTGGCTGATGAGGAAGAGGAGGAATAGCTGAGTCCAGTCTCTGACATGTGGAAGGCAGAGGAGAGGAGAGGAGAGGAGAGCAGTGGAAATCTATGGGCCGGTCCTTGGGACAGAAGAGCCACCACTGCTAGCGGAGCCCCACCCTAGCTCTGGGGATAAAAGGCACGGGGTGGAAATGAACAGACGTGGCAGACAACTCTTCATCTTCCTGTTGGATGGATTGTTAGACCGTGGTGAGAGAAAAACTTTTTGCTGGAATTGCCGGCACTCCTAATTAAAGGAATCTTTGAGTTAACTTCAGAGGTTTGTTGTGTTTGGGAAGCTTGGTCAGAACACTGGAGTTCATCAATACAGGTAAAGATTTTCCCCTCTGGCTGGTGTCTCCGTTTCTTAGCTGAGAGAACCAGCATTGACTGAAGACATTTTCCGTGGTCATGTGGCATGCGCCGAGGCGCACGGAATGCCGTGACCTTCTCACTGAAGCGGTACCTATTTATCTACTTGCATCTGCATGCTTTCAAATGGTGAGGCGGGCAGGAGCTGGAGCAAGGAATAGGAACTCACTCCTGTGGCACGGTGCTCGGGTCTCAAACCCCGGTCGTCAGCTTCCCAGATGACAAGCTCACCATCTTTAAATGCTGAGCCATCAAACACAAGTCCTAAAAGTATTAGGCATTCAGCACTCAATTGGGATTGAAAGAGGTCAGGAATGCTGTGTCGGCCTGCCGTGGCAAACAGAGCACCTTTAATTGAAAAGATGTCTATCAGCTAATTGATGGACAGCAGGGTGAGAGGAACAACCCTATCCTTTCCCCCTTTTTTATACCATGTTATTATTAAAGGGCTGCCATTAAACAGAGGCTCATTTAAATCAGTGAAAAGCTACAAACCAAATCCACATCCAAGTCCTTCCATTCCCCACTATCCTGTCAGACAGAGGTGATATTCAGCTGGTTCAGGCCGGTTCTACATAACCAGTAATGGAAATTTTGGGTAGTTTGGAGAACCGGCAAATCCCACCTTTGACTGGCCCCACCCCCATCTATTCTCTGCCTCCTGAGTCCCAGCTGATTGGCTGGGTCTTCTTTGGTTGCCCTGCACAGGAGAATGGAGCTGGAAAGCAGGTTAGTGGGATGGGGAGGGAAGGGGGATTTTGCAGTATCTTTCCCCTGCCACGCCCACCAAGCCATGCCCACCAAACCAATAGCAAAATTTTTTGAATCCCACCATTGCTGTCAGAGCTGAAGAAACTTCTTGGATGAAGAAGCGAAACATCTTCAAAAAAAAAAAAAAACCCAAGAAATCCAGTTGCCTCCAGAACAGAGGTGGTATTCAGCAGGTTCTGACCAGTTCTGGAGAACCGGTAGGGCAAATTTTGAGTAGTTCAGAGAACTGGCAAATCCCACCTCTGACTGGAGATTTTGCAGTATCCTTCCTCTGCCATGCCCACCAAACCACGCTTACAGAACCGGTAGTTAAAAAAATTTGAACCCCACCACTGTTCCAGAATAAGCACCTTTTGGACTACTATGACTGAGAATCTTAGGGCATACCATCAAGCTTTGGGGAATGTTCTGAAGACCAGGGTCCAAGCAACAGTGGGGTCAGGGAATCTGCTTTGAGAGGGAAGGTTTAAGGAGCAAAATGGGTGCCTTAAGCCTCTTCACAGGATGAGATGGGTGGCATATGAATTTAATAAATCAGTAAAATATAAATACAGTCGAACATGCAGCTGACTCCCCCCGATGTGTATGAAGGACACCTGGCCAGTGAAAGATCTACCATGGGGTTCTTCTAAAATTTTGGGATAATGAAAATCAGTTCCAGCCACGTCTTTGGGAATCCATTTCTGTAAGATTATTTATAGCACTCCCTCTCACCCTTGAAAATTCCATTCACTGAGCTTAAATATTTCTCTTTTGCATTAATAATCCAAGCCCTGGCATGTAACTCTCTCTTTTTAAAGCAACAACAACAGAATAACAGAGTTGGAAGGGACCTTGTAGGTCATCTACTCCAACCCTCTGCCTAGGCAGGAAACCCTACACTACTTCAGACAGATGGTTATTCAATATCTTTTTAAAAACTTCCAGTGTTGGAGCATTCACAACTTCTGAAAGCAAGACCTTCCACTGATGAATTGTTCTCCCTGTCAGAAAATTCCTCCTTAATTCTCGGTTGCTTCTTTCCTTGATTCGTTTCCATTCATTCTTTTTTGTCTTGCCTTCTGGTGCTTTGGAAAATAAGTTGACCTCATATTCTCTGCGGCAGCCCCTCAAACAGAATAGAATCGAATGACAGAGTTGGAAGGGACTTTTGAGGTCTTCTAGTCCAACCCCCTGCTCAGGCAGGCAACCCCTATACCATTTCAGACAAATGGTTGTTCAATTACTTCTTAAAAACTTGGAGCATTCACAACTTCTGGGAGCAAATTGTCCAACGGATTCATTGTTCTAACTGTCAGGAAATTTCTCCTTCGTCCTAGATTGCTGCTTCTTCTTCTTGATTAATGCTGGAAACACAATTAAGAAGTTATCAATATAACTTCTTGATAAGATAACTAACTAGATAACTTATTTTTCCAGGCACTCTCTGCCTTCTCTATGTATTACTATCCACCTTAATCTCTCAGGATTTCTTTCTTTCTTCTTCTGTTCTCCTGCAACATTTCCTTTTAATCTTATTTGCTATTCCATATGGTTCATTCACCACTGCTGCCTTCTGTGGTTAGAATTCCAGTTCAGCTTGGAAAAATGGGGAAGGGATTTTTATTTTTGCAAATTCCAATTGCTGGATCACCCTCTCTAAAATGCTACAGAAATCTCCTATTGGTCAATCGGCTTAAAGGTAATCAGGGAATTGTCACCACCGGCAACTATCGAAGTTCCGTGTATGTCGTGGTTTTGACATTTAATCCCCCTGAGCTTTTTTCTATGGCTGAGTTATAAGCAAGATATTTCTTCCAAGGCACTGAAAGAAGAAAGGAAGGGGAGGAGGCTGGGTTGTGTTTTTTTCCCATCGTGTGGAGAAGGATGAATGTGGGAAGCGGCAGTTCTAATTACTATAATGTTAAACTTTAGTTAAAAAAAAAAAACAATGGGAGAGACTCAGATCCAAACAGGGAAAAGTTACTTCTTTCTCTTATTTTTTTTCCTGATTTCCCCCCCCCCTCCATTCTTCCTTTTCTTTTCTCTTTCTTTCTTTCTTCTTTCTATTCTGTGCCTTTATTTTTTGTGTGGTTTGACTGGGCTTTTATCTCGACCACTGTAATGCTGAATAAAATTATTTGAAAAACAAACAAAATGCAAAATGCAAAAGTCCTGGTGGTTTACCTTTAAAGCCCTACATGGGACTGGGTTACCTGAGGGATCACCTTTTTCCAGGAATCTCTTACCCATCTGATTAAATCGATCAGAATAGGCATGCTACAGTTCCTGTCAGCCTAAGAGTGTCAGTTAATGGGGATCAAAAGATGGGCCTTTTCTGCAGTGGCTTTATGGTGCTTTATGGAGCACCCTCTCTTTGGAGATTAGAATGGCCTCAACCCTTGTTAGCCTTTCTTAAGGCCTTCTTAAGGCCCTCAAAACCTGGACATGTTCCTGGGTTCTACTAAGGTGTTAAGGCACCACTTCCTAGCTTTATTGTTAACTGGCCAAGTATCTCAACTGCTATGTATTTTGGTTTTGGATGTACCTATTGTTGTTATTGTTTTAAAATGGTATCCCAATTTTAATTGTAATTATTTTTTGAATTATAAGTCCCCCAGTCATTAACTGAGATAGATGGCTATAGGAATTAATTGATTGATTTGATTGATTGATTGGGAAGGAGAAGGAAAAAGAAAGAGGAAGAGGAAAGGAAAGAAGGAGGGAGGGAGGGAAAATAAAGGAAGGAAGGAAGAAAAAGGAAGGAAGGAAGAAAAAGGAAAAAGAAATAAAGGAAGGAAGGAAGAGAGGGAAGGAAGGAAGGGAAGGAAGGAAGGAAGAGAAAGAAGGAAGAAGGGAAGAAGAAAGGAAGGAAGGAAGGAAGGAAGGAAGGAAAGAAAGAAAAGAAAGAAAGAAAGAAAAAGAGAAGGAAGAAAGGAAGGAAAAGAAAGAAAGAGAGAAGGAAGGAGCAGAAGGAAGGGAGGAAGAGGGAAAGAAAGAAGGAAGGAAGGAAGGAAAGAAGGAGGAAGGCAGACAGACAGACAGACAGAGGCAGGCAGGGCTGGGGTTGGCATCAAATCTGCTTTATTAGTTGCTGATGTGATCTTCTCCTCTCCGGAAGGAAAGCACATTCTACATCTGTGTTTTCTGTCCTCTAAGCAAGTTCACGGCTGCCCACTAAGGCCTAATCACCAAAGGCCTGACTACAGAGGAATCGCTGGATTGGTTTCTTGTATTTTCCCAAAATAATGCGAAAATAAAAATAGTCCTTGAGAACACCCGGAAAGAGCACGATCCAAGATTGAGGGTAGGGAGCGGGAAATCTTACTCCCATGCAAACCAAGTCGAAGAAGAAGAAGAAGAAGAAGAAGAAGAAGAAGAAGAAGAAGAAGAAGAAGAAGAAGAAGAAGAAGAAGAAGAAG
>BHEV01082800.1:0-18050 GCA_004319985.1 Emydocephalus ijimae | reverse complement strand
TTTTTCCTCTCCCTTCCCACTTGCAACATCAATTTTAAATAATCAGAAATCCATACCTCTAATAAGGGTTTTCCAATTTCTAAGTTTTTCAATGTCCAAAAACTCTTTTGTCCCTTAGCTTCAACTTTCAGAATAATTTACCTTCAATGCCCAGGCATATTTCAAATCTGCTGTTTCTATGGGGTGGGAGAGTGAAGAAAAAAAAAGTTCCCTTTAGCAGCTTCTCCCCCGCTTTCGATCTTCTTCGGGATACAGTGTATCTTCCAGCAATTCAGACAGCTCAGTTCCAGCGAATTTAAAGGATGTTGATTGACCCGGCTCAGGCAGCACTTTCACTTTTCTTGCTTCTTCCAGCACGATCTTACCCGGTTGCAGACTTCTTCGTGGCGGCCATTGCTGACTGCCGCTCCACCGCCTTGGGAAAAAGGGGTTTTTCAGGACGATGAGGGGGTCTGCGACACCCCCAACCCCCTGTCCAGCTCCCCTCTCTCTTCAGCTGTCCCTACAGGGCAGCCATATCCCCCTGACCCATTTGGATCGGGGGTACCTCGGTGGCTAGCACAGCAGGAATCGCGAGCAGTCGTGAATTCCTGCTGCCCCGAAGCCACGCAGAAACCGGAACTGCGTCTTTGAATTTTTGTAGTACCTCCCTTGGATGACCCTCCAGTTGTTTTTGATTGGCCGCTGACACCAACACATCGTTGAAATAAGGAACCACCCCCTTGATCCCTTGCAGCGGTCTCTCCATGAGACTCTGGAAAATTCCTGGGGCTACGCTGACTCCAAACTCGAGTCTCTTGCAGCGAAAGGCCCCCCAGTATGTATAGTCTGTGCTTCTGCAGTTTCCGCGCCGACCGGTAGCTGTTGGTAGGCTTGCGCCAGGTCGAGCTTCGCGAAAACCTTGCCTCCCCCCAGTGAGTGCAGGAAATGCTGTACCACTGAGACGGGGTAAGCGCTTTGCTGTAAGGCACAATTTAGGGTGGCCTTATTATCCCTGCAAATTCTCACCAACCCATCGGGCTTGACGGGGGTGACTATGAGGGTCTCCCACCAGGTGTGGTCGGTTGGCTCTGGGACTCCCTGTTTGATGAGCTTGTCTATCTGCTCATCGATCTTGGGTCTGATTGCGAAAGGTACTCGCCTCGGTTTTAAGCAGATCGGGGGAATCCTGGGATCTAGGCTGAATGAAATAGGGGGCCCTCGGTACTTGCCTAGGGTGCCGTCGAACACTTCTTGGAAGTCCCTTGCGAGTTTCTCCTCCCAGTCTGCCTCTGCAATGTGGTCGATGCCCGTTACTTCGATCCCGAGCGGCGCGAACCACTGCAGCTCCAGAAGGCTGGGTCAGTCTCGGTCCACAACGGTCAGGGGAAGCTGTGCTGTGCGCCCTTTGAAAGTGACCACGAAGTGTCCTGACCCGACTACAGGGATGCAGTTCCCCTGATGGTCTTTTAGGATTAACTTCTGGCTTTCCAATTGTCTCTTGTTGATGGTGGGCACCAGGCGCTTGAGTTCCCGCCATGCAACCATGGAGAGGTAGGACCCGAAGTCCACCTCCATCTTGCACGGCCTGCCCTTGATGCCCACTTCTACGTATACGTTTCGGGCATCTGTGCTTGATGAATGGCCGATGACGACTGTCTGGTGGGTCTCCTCTCTCAGCTGGTTCTCACCATTCCATCGGCCTCGTCTGTCCTGGTTCCAACGCCTCTCGGGTTGCCAGTCCCTTGCTCTGGGGGGGGTGCCGCCTCGTCTCCGGCTGCTGTTGTCGTGTTGTCGGGGGCTGTAAGCTTTCTTGAGATGGCAGACTCAGGTGATGTGACCTCTCTTGTCACATTGCCGGCAGATCGTGTTGAAAAACCGGCACTCTGATTGGGGATGGTCGCCTCCGCAGCTGGCGCATTGGAGTCTCGACTTACGACTCTGCCGTTCGCACTGGTCTCAATCCATTTGGAGTTGATGGATGTCCTCCTCTTCATCCATAGTGTTGGAGGCGGAGTCGAGGTCACCATGGTGGGTGGTGGTGTCACCCGGCGGCTTGCCTCTGGTTGCGATTCGATCGTCAGGGTCGCTTTGGAGGTTGTGGCTCGGTCTCCGGCGTCCGGGCCGCTGACTTTTGGGTTGCTTTGGCTGCAGTGGCCTCGGCAAGGGCATCAGCGAGGGAGATGTCGCCCTTTGCCATCAGTCAGCTTTGTAGGATCGGGTCCCTGAATCTGAGGACAACTCGATCTTGCAACGCCTCATCCATGTCTGTGAAGCTGCACATGCCTCCCAGATTCCACAGGTCTGCTACGAAATCGCTGATGCTCTCCCCTGGTTTCTGGTCCCACCGGTAGAAGTCGTGCCGCCTGATGAGGATGGGCATGGCGGGGGCATAGTGGCTTCGTAGCAGCGGTTCAAGGTCGGCCCAGACCACCTCCTTCAAGTCCTCAGGTTTCGCGAGGGCTTTCGCCATCTTAAACACTGCGGACCCACAGTGTGTCAGGAAAACAGCCCTTTTTTTCTGCCTCTTTGAGGTTGCTACTTTCTAGGAACATCAGGAACCAATCAATGTACGATTCCCAGTCCTCGGTAGCTTGGTTAAAGGGCACAGGCGGTGCGATGCTGGCTATCTCGCTGATCTCGCTTTTCTCGGCACCACGTGCTTGGTGGGTATCAGTTGCACGATCCCATCCCACCCTCGTCGCCAGTGTTATATCACCGGCTGGAAGAAGGACTCAGGAGGCAGTGACCAGTTTCAGCTCTTTATTCAGTTTCCAGATCGGCTTGCTTTGGCTAGGGTATGCGGCGGCTTATATGTGATTCCCGGCTGATCCGCGGCCAATGGCACCGCTTTGAATCTCCCGTGATCGGTTTCCTCCAATCGCGGGGTATTCTTCGCGGGCCAATCAGTGCAGCTTGCTTGGCCAATCGCATGGCCGCGCGTCCTAGCCAATCAGAACAGTTATGTACAAGAATGCTAATTACCGTACAGAACACTTTGTCTTTAAGTTCTCTCTCTCTTCCTCTCCCTCTTCTCCCCCACTCTGTGTCTCTTTCTTTCAGCTTCCCTTTGAGAAGAACTGTGGGAATGATGGACTATGTGAAGATATTTTGCAAACCTCATTTACTTTCTCAGGGTAAGGGAAATATTTCATTACACACCTTCTGCCTTATATTTCTGTTATCTTTGGCAGTCTTTCTCAACTTTGATCACTTAAGAGGTATGGACTTCAACTGTCTGGCTGGGGAATTCTGGGAGTTGAAGTCCACACCTCTTAAATTACCAAGACTAAAAGACACTGATCTATGCATACCTTAGCTGAATGCTTTACCAAATTCCGAATGCTTTACCAAATTACCCTTTGTAACAACTTTAGGAAGGTTTCTATAACAAAAACATTTTTTAGTCCCCTGCCTTACCACTCGGTTTAGATTTTAAAATTTAAACTTCTATTTGTTCCTTCATGGTTATATTAATAGTACTGCTTTGCACACCAATCTGTATATAGCCCCAATTTTTTGTTGTTAAGCAAGTCAGTTGTAAATAAATTTCACCCCATTTTATGACCTTTCTTGCAAGCCTTTGTTAAGTGAATCACTGTAGTTGTTAAATTAGTAAGATGGTTGTTAAATGAATCTGGTTTCCCCAATGACTTTGCTTGGCAGAAGTTTGCAAAAGGGAGCCACATGACCCTGGGAATTTTCAACTGTCATAAATATGAGTCAGTCAAGCATCTGAATTTCTATCACCTCACCATGGGGGTATTGCAATGGTCATACATGTAAAAAACAGACATAAGTTCAATTTAATTTTAGGGCTGTTGTAATTGGAAAAACAATTATAATTGTAGTTTTCAACTTACAACTACCTCTATAATTACAAGTACTGAAAGTATTGATTTTCTTTTACTGATTCATCAAACATCCTGGCCTATGCGAGACCTTCATAATCTGAGACTTCTAATTAGGACACAGAGATTTTTTCCTTCACTCCCACTCAGCCTGCAAACTTTAGATGTGGGTTTGACTCCCGAGTTCACTGTAACAGTCTCCCTTCAGAACCAAGGGGAGGACTCCTATGGCAGCACTCTACGCTTCTTCTACCCTGCAGGGCTGTCCTACCGCAAAGTCACCTTGCTGCAACAGGTAAGGGAATAAAGGATGCCAGCATAGGTGTAGAATAGAGACAGATTTAGTTGGATTGCTATATCTCTTGGAATGTGGGAAAAGACCCAGGAAGACTAGGCAAGACATGTTTCCTAGATAATAATAAATAGATAATAGAATAGAACAGAATGCCAGGACAATTACACTGTTGTATTCAATATATTTATATGTAAACAATAATATATAATAGAACAGAATAGAATAGAATAACAAAGATGGAAGGCACCGTGGAGGTCTTCTAGTTCAACCCCCTGTTCAGGCAGGAAACCTATACTGTTTCAGACAAATTTTTGTCCAATCTCGTCTTGAAAACTTCCAGTGTTGGAGCATTCACAGCTTCCGGAGACAGTTTTTTCCACTGGTTAATTGTTCTGCCAGGAAATTTATTCTTAGTTCTAGGTTGCTTCTCTCCTTGATTAGTTTTCACTTGATTAGTGCTTTGTTTGGAGAATAGGTCGACTCCCTCTTCTTTGTGGCAGCCTCTCAACTATTTATTTATTTTATTTATTATTAAATTTATATTGCCGCCTATTCGCTCATAGTGGCTCAAGGTGGCTTACAGAATACATTGAAACATGCTGTCATGTCACCCCCTAGTCCTTCTTTTCATCAAACTAGACATACCCAATTCCAGGAACTATTCTTTATATGTTTTAGCCTCCAGTCCCCAAATCATCTTTGTTGCTCTTTGTTGCTCAGATAAGAGACAGCATAGCCCAGAGCAGCTTATTGGGGGGACCAAGAGGTTCAGAAAGGACTCTCCTTAATCAAGCTGTAAAGGTGACATTGGGAGAACTGCACTTTCAGACCTGATAGATTCTGTTAATGTAGCTTTATACTAAAGTAGAATTTGTTTACCTGGTTGTGTTTGCTGTCTGGGCTACCTAGTAATGCTGAAATTATGTTCCACCTCTCAAAACTTTGTGTGTAACTCCTGTCTTAGGCCAGCAGGAAGGTGATGCGAGTCCAATGCCATTCATCCCCTGCCCTGGAAAAAGCGGCCAGCTGGAACGTCACTTGTAACATCAACCACCCTATTTTCTGGAGTGGAGCAGAGGTGGGAAACTGCTGCCTTTTTTTCTATTTGTGTTGACTGCCACAACAGTTGAGGAGGACTGCAGCTGTACCCCACTTACTCTCTCCATCTTTGCATGTTTCAGGCTATTTTTGTTGCTACTTTTGATGTCTCCCCGGATGCTGACCTAGGGGACACCCTGCAGATTGTGGTCAAAGCTGACAGGTACCATCCGTGCTCCTGGGTTTTATGGGTTAATAAAAGCCAACATTATTCAATTGCTTTTGAGGGTGGAGGATGGTGGTGTCCAACAATAAGACCATGATAGTGTGTGTGTGTGTGTGTGTGTTTGTGTGTGTGTGTATTTGTGTGTGTGTTACTGAAATTTCTGTCAATAAAGGAGAATATTTGTAGAGTTGAAATGAGAGGTCCTTGCTGCTCTCTGAGCTTGGTTGTTTTCTTGCAGGTGTTTCGTTATCCAAACTAGATAACATCATTAGTGCTAGAATTGACTAGCACTGATGATGTTACCTGGTTTGGTAATGAAACATTTGCAAGAAAACAACCAAACTCAAAGAGCACTAAGGATCTCCCTGATATTATTCCAAGATATGAATTATTTGGATGCCAACCCTGCAGTATGAGATACTCTACTGCACAGCTTTTAAGCTGTCTTATTGGGGTGCCCTGAGATTTCTCTGAAGACTTATTAGGAATTTCTCATTAGGGAAATAAAAAACAGAAGACCTTGAGGTCAATGAAAGTATTGCAGTTGAGAATGCACTGCACTATGTAGAAAAATAATAAAACCTAAATAGGTTGCTGAGTGTTATATGTAAGCAATAGCAATAACAGCACTTACTTGTATATTGCTTCAAGGTACTTTATAGCCCTTTCTGAGCAGTTTACAAATGTTAGCATATTGCCCCCAACAATTCGGGTCTTCATTTTACCGACCTGGAAGGGACAGAAGCCTGAGTCAACCCTGAGCCAGTTCAAAATTGAATTGCTGGAAGTCGGCAGAATTAGCCTGCAATACTGCATTCTAACCATGTGCCACCATGGCTCATGAGGACATGTTTAATGTCTTCAGTGGTGATCTAGTACTAAAAGAAGGTAAATTTAGGTAGATTGTGATCCTCAAATGTTTGAAAATGCATGAATGTAAATTATATTTTTGTAAAACCTTGCTAGCCTCCTTCGTAATTTTGAGGGCAGCAGAAAAATATTTAGATGAAATAGAGTGATTTACAAAGAGACCCAAAACACTGTATACTGATCTATAGTAGGGTGTTCTTATCATACTGAGATTTAATTTTTAACTTACCTGTACTAATTCTGTAGACCTCTTGCTCAGTTTTTCTCCCAGGGCTATGAAATATTACAAATTTTAAAGTTTTAAGAATACTGCCCCATGGGAAAAATGAAGGAAGATTCATATTAAGACAGACGAGACGGAGAGGAAAAAAGAAGCTAAAGATTCACACTATATCAAACCATTTTTGCTACAGAGGACGGAGATGTAAAAATCATCAGGTGATAGAATAATGTAGATTGCTTTAAAATTTCTGGATTAAATAAAATCATTTTTTCTTCCACTTGTTCAGTGAAAATGAGGACAACAGCACCAAGGACATTAGTTATGAAGCCACTTTGCCTGTCAGATATGCAATATATCTCCTTATCAACATGTAAGTGACTATGGATATTTTAAAAAGGAAATAGAACCGGACTCTGCAAACCTCATCCTTCTCTCAAGGATGCTGTCTTGGAATCTTCCATTTCTACCAAAATTCTTGTCTCTGTTAAATCTTCTCAGGGGTGAGGAATCCACCAAGTATGTGAACTTCACCGTTGGCCAAGAAGGCACACAAAAGATTGTTGAACATCAATATCAGGTGAAGGGCAAAAGGAATAAGAAACTATAGTCTGGGGGTTGGTGGGAAAAGGAGAAAGCTGGGGTTAGGGACTTCTGAGAATTGAAGTCATGGCCTACTTTATGACTTCTGCTGCTACCACTTTTTCCCTACTTTCTTGGAGAACAGCACCGGAAGGGAGCGAGGACTTCTTTCTGGTGGAAAATTGGTGAAAACACTTGATCAGAATTTGTTTGTTTTTTTTTTTTCAGGTGAAGAATCTTCATGAACGAAGCATCCCTTTCAAGGTGACATTTTGGATCCCGGTAAAACTGAAAGGGATCCCAGTTTGGAATGTCTCTCTAGTCATTCCTTCTGAGGTATGCTATCTATCTTCGATTATCTTGTTGTGGACATTCCACTGAGGAACCCCCTCGTTGGGAAAATATGTGCTGGAGATATTTAGCCTCCCTGGATCGGTTGCTGACCATGACATTTATTGAAGCACTTCATCTTGTGATGTGATTTGACACACTTCACCTCAGGCTGGGCTACTCTGACTCATTAACCTGCTTTGGTTTGGTAAGAAAGGAAATCTATGTGGGTGTTTAGTGCATTTGTAGAAGACCCTGTTTTAGATCAGGTTGAATCAGTACAATTCCTCCACTCCCCAACAATGAGAACTGGGTTCCTAGCTTGTTTTAAATAAGTCCTTTAGTTGAACCTCTGTTAAAGATCTGAAGATGTACGAAGCCCAATTGAAGATTCTTCTGGAACTTAATTGGAACTAGGATTTGGAGAAGCAAAGGTCTTACAGAGGAGAAGCAAAATATGCCCCCATTTGTCTTCTGCTCCATCCATCATCTTCTGTTACTAAGGACTGGGTCTCTTTTTCTGCAGCCTGAAGTGGCCAAGTGTGTTTTTGAGAGAGAAACTCAAGGTGCCAAGGATCTCCTGGCAGATGAGGCAAGGCCCCAATTGGTGAGCATGCTGGTCCTTTTCTTTAGGAAGAAAAGCTGAATTCTGCAGTTCCTTCAGAGAGAAGTTGTATACATTGATTTATGAGAATTGCCATATGCTACATAAATAAATATGAGAATCCTGAGGTAGGAATAAGGATTCTTGAAAAAAAAGAATCTAATTTATAAAGATAGTTTTGGATTTAATTTTGGACTAATAGTGCAGAATTGCAGTTTGCCAAGGGCCATTTTGCCCTTGTATGATTCCTTCCCTTTGATCTTATCATGGCCTTGGCTTTTTATTCTCTCTCCATCCCCCAGGATTGTTCCATCGCTTCTTGCAAAATCATCCAGTGTAATGTTTTGCCACTGAAGATACACAAAAGGGCACTGGAGTTCAGGATCAAAGGAGATATCCATTTCAGTTGGACATCCCAGGTATAAGGGCTGGGGTTCTTGAACGGTGAGATATTCACAATTAGTCCTGCTCTACCCCAAATCTAGAAAAGTTTGGTTTATGTATTTATTTATTTGATAGCTGCTCAACCCAACTTACATTTCTAAAACAATTAAAAAAACATTAAAGCAATAAAAGTATCCATAAAATAACAGCAGCCATGATGATTAATCCAATAATAGTAAAGCCAAGTAACAGGGCCCTTAACACATTCTGAGTCCCAGACCGAGGTAAATAGCCAAGTTTTTAAAGCTTTGCAGAAAAATCAACAGGGTTGGGACCTCCAAATTTCTTGTGCAGAAGAGGATTTCCAGCTTCAGCTTGCTTTGTAGCTTCTTCTTCTTCTTCTTCTTCTTCTTCTTCTTCTTCTTCTTCTTCTTCTTCTTCTTCTTCTTCTTCTTCTTCTTCTTGCTTCTCCTCTTCTTCTTCCTCCTCCTCAAGTAGCAGATCATCTTTCAAAAATAATGAATCTCTCTTCCAGGTCCAACAGAAGACAATTATTTTGGTGAGCTCCGCACAGATTTCTTATAACAACAGAAAATACACACAGCAAGTGGGCTTTCCACAAACTCAGGTAAAGAAAAAGGGGGAGAGGTGGGGTGTAGACAGGAAACTGAGCCTCAGGACTTTCTTTCCCAATCCTTGGAGGAAAGTGATGTTTAAAGGCTAGAACTGGTCCTGGACACCTGGATGCCTGGGCTGCCAGATTGGGTCCAACTTCTAAGACTTTGTGTTTCCTGCCATTCCCAGATGCAGACAGTGGTGGAGCGGATCGAGATCTACAACAGCTTCCCCATTATCATTGGCAGCTCTTTTGGTGGCTTAATCCTGCTAGCTCTGTCAACGGCAGCTTTGTATAAGGTGAAGTGGAACCTGGGGAGGAAAAGGGTAGAGAATGGAGTTCTTGCTACCCTTCCCAATTATGTTTTGAACTGCACAAAGGCAGTTATGTCTGCATGTTCAAAAGATTTGTCATCAAAGGATTATATAGCTGTTTTTCAACCCTTCTTGGAGATAGGAATCAAGGCCTTTGCCAAATGTCAAGGTGTAGTTTTCACAGCCCTCTGAGTCTTGGCAGCTCTCTGAAGCACCAAGACAGGGTTTTCCAACCTTGGCAACTTTGATATATGTGGACTTCAACAGAATTCCAGCGTGGCTGGCTGGAGAATTCTGGGAGTTGAAATCCACATATTCTATAGTTGTCAAAGTTGGGAAAACCTGTGCTAAGGGCTGGTATGCTCATTTTGCTGGAGGAGAAATCTCATGTTTGTTTTCTGTTCCTCTTACTTTCACTTCTTTCTATCTTTTTCTCTAGGTTGGGTTCTTCAAGCGTCAATACAAGCAAATGCTGGAGGAGGCTGGAGCTGGTAATGACACTGTTGACACATCTTCACAAAATGTAGACTCGTCCCCTCCTAGCAATCACCCTGTTTCCTAATAAACTTGCCGAGTCTTTTCAGAAGTTCTGGGGTCTCTGTTTCTTAGCTTTGCTTCTTAGCTTCTCAAAAGTCCATCAATGGATCCATCGATTAGGTTTGTGGGAACGATGATTCTTTGTTCTTTGTGTACGTGCTAGGACAACGGAGCCTTCTGGTGGTTGGCTGGAACATGAAGCAAGGAGCAAGGACAAATTGTTGCCATTTCTTACCCAGAACTGTAGCAAACTTAAACTTTGCAGCTTTGTGTGCTTATGTGAATAATCAGTGCATTTTGTGTGATGTAATGCGTTTGTGATAGGACATTAACAAAAATTGCTACGTTAACAAAGATTGCTTCTAATAAAAGAGGGTTTCGGAGTTTGCTCTGGGCTCTCATCCTGAGACAACTTTGCGTTGTGTCTTCTTTTCATGAGAGACCACCACAACTGGTGACCCCGACATGATCCACTCAAAAGTGATACATCTTTGGCATACCCATTCTCATAGTCTGGAATAGACTTGGTGCACTCCATCCGCTTGAATCGCTGGCGACAACGGATCCCTCGTGAGTATGGGTGGTAGATTCGCTAAGGAGCAGGTAGCTCACATTCAGGAAATCAGAGAATTGACCAAACAATTTTTTTTACCTTTAAAAAGGGGGGCTCCCTTCATGCCCCCCTCACAAAAACCTTTATTGAGGAACTCCTAGAATACATTTGGCAACACTGCCCTTCTTATCCGACTAAAGGCAGTATCAAAACTACAGTATGGAAGGAGATTGGAAAATACCTTCGCGCAAGTCCTAGGGCCCCTTCGTCTATATTAATTGCTTGGAGGGTGGTTTTTGAGGCTCTCTCCTCTCTAGAGAAACCCCTACTTGGCCTCCTTTCTGGACCCCCTCCCTATGTGAATCCTGCTGTACAACTCTTGCCCTCTGCTGTGGCGCTTGTGTTTCTTAAACCAATTGCCCCCCGAAGGCAAATGAAGTCGGTAAACCTCCCCCCTTCTCCTGACCCCCCCTCACCCAATCCTTCTTCTTCTTCTCTTGCTCTTCCTTCTGTGCCTTCCTCTCCTGCCTTACCCCCTCCTATGGGCGTGGTTCATGCGCCATCGCTGCGGGAGTTAGAACTGGCGAGTTAGATCACTCTGACTGCCCATCGGCGTTCCCATTAGTTTATACGCAGAACGCGCAGGGACAAAACGTCCCACACTGGGAACCCATCCATGTTAAATTAATCAAGGATATCTAACAAGCTGTATGGTATTCAGGCTCCGTTTACAATGGTATTATGTACAATGATGGCTAACGCCCATATAATGATCCCAGCTGATTGGCACAGCCTTTTTCATATGACTCTAACAGGGACTCAATTTGTTGTATGCCGATTGGAGTTTCTCCATCATTGTCGCCTATTGGCAGCTCAAAATCTGAATTTTACCACAAATGAACTGGCAGGAGAGGGTGCCTTTGCTGCTCCCACAGCTCAATATAATAGCCCTATTAATGCTCTTAACCTTTCTGCACAAGCCACTCTGCTTGCTCTCTCTCGCTTGGATGACCCTCATACCTCCGCACAATCTTTTGCAAAAATTCTACAAAATTCCAATGAACCCTATGCCGATTTTATTGAATGCCTCCAAATGGCCCTACAAAGACAAATTACAAATGAGGCGGCTCGGCAGGAAATTCTTCTTAAATTGGCATATGAGGACGCTAATGCAGACTGTGAAACCTTGCTTACTCCCTTGATTAATTCTCCAGATGCCACTCTAGCCCAATTTCTACAAGCCTGCAGGTTGGTGGAAACACACCAATACACTTCTGAAATGATGGCTGCAGCTATCACCAGAGGTAATAAGCCATCTGGTAATTGTTACAATTGTGGGAAGCCTGGTCATTTTAAATCACAATGTCGGGCCCCTGGTGAGGGGGGGAGCAGCAAAGCCCTCCACCAGTAGAGATATTCGACCAAAAACAGTCTGCCCAAAATGTAAGAAAGGCTATCATTGGGCTAATCAATGTCGATCAAAAACTGAACCCTCAGGAAACGAGTAGAGGGGCCGCCCTCTCCCAAGGCTGCCCATATACCATCCATTGTGTATGAATTATCAGTGGCAGAAGATGTGCTCATATTCTTTCCCCATCTACCACTCTCTGTAAGCGCATAGCTTCCTCCTTCTGCCTCCTTCTCCTCTGATAAAACTGCTCTTATACAATCTCACCCTCATGCCCTCCTCAAAGGAATCTCTGTGGTTCCCGATCAGCTTTATCCTTCCTCAAAACTCTCAGCCATTAACCTTTCTGTGCTATCCACTCTTCCAATGACATTACAAAAGGGTGACGTCGTAGCAAAAATGATCATGGTTCTGCAACTTCCCTCTGATGTGCTTGCCCTGACTAGATCTATCACCGAAACTAAGCCACACTCTTGGCTTTAATCAAGGATCTCCACTTCACCGGTCTTCTGGATTCTAGTGTGGACGTCTCGGTGATACGCTCTGATGAGTGGCCTACAGACTGGGAAACAGACCTCCCCATCAGTAAGAGGTGTAGGAGGGATTCAAATGGCTTGCATCAGTAAATTTTGGCTCCCTGTGACTTCTGAAAATCTCACAGGGACTGCACAAATTAAGCCTGTCATCCTCCCCCTTCACACGAATTTGTGGGGGCGGGACTTGCTCTCTCAATTTGGTGCTAAATTGCAGCTAGAATGACTCACCCTCTTCCCCTTCACTTGACCTTAACTACGGATGTTCCTGTTTGGGTTGATCAATGGCCGTTGCCAGAAAATAAATTGCTTGCATTGCAGCAATTAACAGCCGCATCCGCTGCTACTATTCTATCCGCTTTCTCTCTTTCTCCCCTAACCCCTTGGGACAGTCATAACTATTTTCATCAAAATAAAAGGCTCTTATGAAGGAATTCCAAATCACCGCCCAAGAGGCTGCTGCAATTATTCAACAATGCCCTACTTGCAGCAAGCAAGTCCCTGCCCTGCCAATGGGAGTAAATCCCAGAGGCTTAAAAGCCTGCCAAATTTGGCAAATGGATGTAACCCAGTATGTGCCTTTTGCACCATGGAAATATATCCATGTTTCAGTGGACACATACTCAGGGTTCATCATGGCCTCCCCACAAAGAGGAGAGACCACAAAACATGACATTAACCATTGCATCCGGTCATTTGCATGCCTGGGAAAGCCCTTGGAATTAAAAACTGATAATGGCCCCGCCTATACTAGTACCAACTTTGCTACCTTTTGTAAACAATGGGGCATTTTGCACAAATTTGGCATTCCATATAATTCCCAAGGGCAGGCCATAGTAGAAAGAGCCAATCTGTCCCTAAAGAATGCTCTTGACAAAGTTCAAAACTCGATGGGGAAACTCACCCCAGGGCTACCTACGCTGCAAAACAAGCTTAACTTGTGCTTGTTTACACTGAATTTCCTGAATGAGTCTGGCACACCTGTTTCTTCTGCCGCCTCTCAACACTTTTGCTCTCCATCCAAGGATGCTCCTAGACCTCCAGTCTACTTTCGACAGTTGCCAGATCCCACATGGTACGGGCCTGCTGAACTTATAACCTGGGGACGAGGGTACATGGCTGTTTCCTACAACAACGCCACCACCTGGGTCTCCAGACGACAAGTGAGGCCTTTTCTACCCAAACCAGCCTTGCCTACTTCAGCATCATGAAGCTGCCCACTGCATTCATCATTTGCTTCCTGGGTTTCCACATCGTTCCTGCCGATACGACAGCCACCCCATCCTCCTGCGATGCCTGCATCAAAACTACTCACAGCGGAACGAAAACCCAATTCACCCTGATCTATCATACTTTGAAGCCTGAGTGCAACTCCACGACGGTCTCCCCTTGTCTGCATAACAACACTCAATATACATGATGTTACACTGCCGAAGGCATTCAGTTTTATGAGCCTAAGGCAGTGGGACCCATTACAGCATCCCTACATGTCTATGCATACAAAGGTGGCTCCAGTTCTGATCTTGCAGGAATGTTCTCAACCAGTCAAACGAAAAATGGGTACATAACCCATAATGTCACTCGGGGGGGGGGGGTACCAGCACCTCAGTATGCTTTGATGCTTGCCTTGCCATCAGCAAAGGTCAAGGTCCTAACAACGCTGCAGGAGTTAGCTGCGGCTCACACAGCTGGCAGAGATCTTATCTACAGGAAAAGAAATATCTCTTTCAAAAGGTGTCCAGGACTAACGTGGGGGCCACCACTATTTACAACTACTGGTACACCCCACCTATTGACTCTGCTCAAGTAAGAGGCCCTCAAAATATTATGCAAAATCGCTTGGCTTTAGATTATCTTCTTGCCAAAGAAGGAGGAGCATGTGGAAAATTTAACCTTAGTAATTGTTGAGGTAGATGATAGCGGAAAAGTTATCCAACAAATTACTGATAGAATGATCAAGGTTGCGCATGTACCCATACAAACATGGAATGGTCTTGATTTTAGAGACATGTTTGGATCCTGGTTCCCAAAATTGCCTGGTTTGCAAGCTATTGTAGCGCTCATTGGTATGATTGCTGCGGGATGTGTTGTATTGCCTTTTGTATTACCCATCTTTGTATGCACTATTTCTAACAGTTTATCCCTCTTGGCTGAGAAAAAAGCCACTGCACAGGTCATGGCTCTCTGGAATCAACAAATAACTAACACATATGAACCACTGCCATCCAAAGATGAGATAGGAGAGCCAACCTGTGACGATCCAGATGAGGACAAGATGTTTGTGATGGTTGAAGAAATCACGAACGCCGTGGATAACATCAGCATGCATAGCACTCTTGCCTACGCGCCTGACAAAGACTGTTATTGGGACTAAAACACTTGCCGTCTCTTAAAAAGGAAAAACAGGGGAGATGTGGGAATGATGATTCTTTGTTCTTTGTGTACGTGCTAGGACAACGGAGCCTTCTGGTGGTTGACTGGAACATGAAGCAAGGAGCAAGGACAAATTGTTGCCATTTCTTACCCAGAATTGTAGCAAACTTAAACTTTGCAGCTTTATGTGCTTATGCGAATAATCAGTGCATTTTGTGTAATGTAATGCATTTGTGATAGGATGTTAACAAAAATTGCTACACTAACAAAGATTGCTTCTAATAAAAGAGGGTTTTAGAGTTTGCTCTGGGCTCTCATCCTGAGACAACTTTGCATTGTGTCTTCTTTTCATGAGAGACCACCACATAGGTTCTCAAAAGTCCATCAGTAGGTCCATTGATGTACATAGAAGCAACAGATGCCGGCTTGATACACATTCTTTAAGTTAGCATATTAGTTAGGTAACTTGATTCAAAAGAACATTGCCCTGTGATGCATTGTTTCTATTAATTGAAGGTGACAAACGGATAAACAGATGAAAGAATTTAGTAGTAGTTGGTACAAGTAATAGCAGTACTCAGAGCTAGGGGATATAGTTGGTAATGCCTGAAAGTAGCCAGCGGAGTACACAAAAGTTGTAAAAGTAGGAAAAGAAGTCCTGTCTCCCTCCCAAAATACTAAAAACAGTAGAAAGCATAGCTATCAAGAACCTCTTGCTGAAAACAATGAAAACCTTTAATAAATTCATTTGAGGCAAAACAAACACATCTCTTTCACAATTTTAATCAAGCAGTCTTTTCAAATAACCATGGAATGCAGATGGTGAACTGACATACCCTTTCTGAGTTTTGATCTAAAACTGGTTTTTGGTGAAGTTTAATTCTATGCTTGGTGACATTTAATTCTATGCTTGGTGACATTTAATCCTGTGTTTATTGATGGAATAGTTTTCTCTATTCAGCTTTGATTGGAAGGAAAAAGACTAATCTCTGTTCCTGAAAAGAAACTGGTTTGAGAAATCTGCTAGTTCCTTTGTCTATTTGTTCTGGTAATTGGTTTAACAAGCAACAGCTACTGTTGTGGTTTAATTATTTGTATTGTGATTGAATTTTTTGCTGCCTCGTGGTTTCTTTTTCTATCTGGGGAGGAAGATCTTTCTTCACTGCTTTAGTGGTATCTGGCACTGATTTTTTACTGCCTTTCTGGGGGGCATGAGATCCTTCCTTAAATCTGGATGATTTCCTTCGGATATCTTGTGAGATAACAGATAACAGATAATCAGAGTTGGAAGGGACCTTGTAGGTCATCTCGTCCAACCTCCCACCCAAGAGGGAGACCCTACACCATTTCTGGCAAATGGCAGTTCAATCTCTTCTTGAAAGTCTCAAGTGATGGTGCTCCCACAACTTCCGAGGGCAAGCTGTTCCATTGGTTGATTGTTCTCACTGTCAGAAAGTTTCTCCTTATTTCCAGGTTAAATCTCTCCTTGTCAGTTTCCATCCATTATTCCTTGTCTGGCCCATAGGAGCTTTAGAAAATAGCTTGACCCCTTCCTCCCTGTGGCAGTCCCTCAAATATTGGAAGACCTCTATCATGTATCCCCTGGTCCTTCTCTTTACTAGACTAGCCAAGCTCAGTTCCTGCAAACGTTCATTGTATGTTTTAGCCTCCAGTCCCCTAATCATCCTGGTTGCTCTTCCCTATGTTTTTTCTAGAGTCTCAACATCCTTTTATAATGTGGTGAGCAAAACTGGATGCAGTATTCTAGGTGTGGTCTTACTAAGGCTTTATAGAATAGTATTAGTACTTCCCTTGATCTTGATTGTATCCCTCTGTTGATACAATTTAGGATTGCATTAGCTTTTTTGGCTGCTGCTGCACACTGCTGGCTCATATTTAGCTGGTTGTCCACTAAGACTCCAAGATCCTTCTCACAGTTACTGCTATTGAGCGTGGTTTCACCCAGTCTATATGTGCACCTTTGGTTTTTCTTGCCTAAATGCAGGACTTTATTTTTCTCTACATTGAATTTCATTTTGTTAGATACGGCCCAGTCTTCTAGTCTGTCAAGATCCATCTGGATCTTGAGACTATCTTCTTGGGTATTAGCTATTCCGGCCAGCTTAGTACCATCTGCAAATTTGGTAAGTTCCCCTTCTATTCCCTCATCTAAGTCGTTAATGAAGATATTGAAGAGTACTGGGCCTAAGACGGAACTTTGTGGCACCCCACTGCTTACTTCCCTCCATGTAGACTTAGACCCATTAAGGACTACTCATTGAGTATGATTTGCCAGCCAGTTGCGAGTCCATCTAGTGGTGGTGCTATCTATTCCACCATTTTCTAGCTTACTAAGAAGTAGGTTTTGGTCTACTTTGTTGAATGCCTTGCTGAAATCTAAATACTGTATATTATGTCCACAGTATTTTGCTGGTCTACTAATTTAGTCACTGTGTTGAAGAATGAAATAAGATTGGTTTGGCACGGTCTGTTCTTAACAAACCCATGCTGACTGCTAGTTATTACTTTACTTGTTTCTAGATGTTGGCAGATCTGTTTTTTAATTATCTTTTCTAGTATCTTCCCGGGTATTGATATTAGGCTAACTGATCTATAGTTTCCTGGGCCTGTTTTTTCCCCCTTTTTTGAAGATGGGAACCACACAGATGAGTGAGATCAGCTGGTATCTTTAAGTGGTGCAAACTCGGTGTGCTCTTTCTGGAGAGCTTAAATGACTTCTCTGCTAAAGGGTTTCACTTTATGAGCAAGAGTTAGCTGCTGATAGTTATCACTGCATTTTAACTATTTTAATTCCTCAAGGTGCTCTGGCACCCTGCCTGATTTGTAACCCTGGCTTGCAGGTATTTTTAATCTAATGATTGGTATTTAGGGCAGCTTTTTGCAAGCAAAGAAGCTTTTTGTATTTTTGTACAGGTAATCCTTGACTTACAAAACAGTTCATTTAGTGACCATTCAAAGTTACAATGGCACTGAAAAAAGTGATTTATGACTGTTTTTCACATTTACGACCATTGCAGCATCCCCACTGTCATGAGAGGCCAGGCGAGGAGAAGCATCCCTTGATGTGAGTGATGTTGATTTGGCCATGCCCATCCAGTCACATTACCACCAAGCCACACCAACTAACTAAGCCACTTTAAATCCCACCTGTTAAGTATTGAGCATGGGTTGGAATGAATGGAGACAAGCCTCTGAATGGTGAACTTCAGCTCTTTATTTACATAGTGACTTCTCGATTTAACAACAGTGAACTCTGCTTTATATAGGCAACCCTTGTAAGATTTATCCAATAGCGAGCTAGGAACGCTAGCTCTTG
>BHEV01082799.1:0-11383 GCA_004319985.1 Emydocephalus ijimae | reverse complement strand
ATTGTAAGGAAGCCCGGAAGTTTCGCATTCGGGATTCCCCAGTTGTGCCAGTTACTATCCAAATAAAAAGGAACCTTTGAGGAGATTTTTGTCTCTGAGTTATTGGACAGAGTGGAGGGCTGCTGGAATGCTGACATAAACATTGCTTGTGCCATCCTAAAAGTCACACTGCCTTGCTGGCTCCAGTTCAGTCTGCAATCATCTACCACTGTATTGCAAAAAGAAAGAAGAAAAAGAAATAACATTCTCTGGTCTAAATAGTAGAAGATTTCAAAAGTGAAAGGCTCCCCTCTCCCAAAGAAATTCCTGTGGAATGTTTCAAACTATTGGCCTTTTAAAAAAAAAAAGAGTTTGGGAACTTGAAAGGAAAAGCAGGAAAGTCTAATTCTCAGAGGAGTTTGCCAGCCTATCATGCCAAATCTCTTTTCTGTTCAGCAGCCTGTGAATATGATGGTTCCTTCTGCGTTGCTCCGGCCCTTCCTATAGACTCGCTTCACCGGTTCCTCCTAACACCTGTTTGAAGCACCAGCAGCTGCTCCACAACATGGTGACAATCTGACACAGCCAATGGCTGGGGCAGGGAAGCAGGGATCCCACCTGGAAAGCAGCCAATCGACAGGGGGCGGAGGAATCATGGCCTGTCAAAAAGCCGCTCCAATAGAAGCTGACTTTGGGAAAGGAATGGAGAGCCTTGGAAAGAGAGAGGCCAACCTCCTTCCTCTGGCTCCAGCCTCCAGAGAGAAGCTCAGCAGGTGTTGGCTCAATGGACGGAAGGAATGTGAATAAAAGGCATAATTGGGATCTGAGCAGCACCGGGATGGCATCAGGGCGGCAGGAGGGCTAAAAGTGAGAAGTGGAATCAAAGATGCCACAGTCCTGTTTGGAGACGGAGGGTGACGAGGGTTTCGGAAGGAAGCCAAGTCTTCATCAAAGTTGGCAAAGCAGTAAGAGACTCCAAAGACTCTTTTTCCCATGTTCCCCCAAACAAATTTTGAACCAGCAAATGATCGGCATTTTAACCTGGGAAACTGGATGAAGAGCAGCACTCAGAGCTCTGACCAATCAGTATGGCAACTTCCAAGATAATTGGTTCCAATTAATAAACCCACATTACGTATCTGATATTAGCACAGTTGAGAAATATTTCACAAGAAGAGTTCTCCACTCCTCTACTTGTTGTAGAAGACCTTATGCCACCTGGCTTGAAATTCTAGACCTAGACAACCTAGAACTACAACACCTTCAGTCCGATCTAAGTATAGCATATAAAATCACACATTGCAATGTCCTACCTGTCAATGAATACTTCAGCTTCAACCATAACAACACAAGAGCACACAATAGATACAAACTCAAGGTTAATCGCACCAAACCGGATTGCAGGAAATATGAGTTCAGCAACAGAGTGGTCAATGTCTGGAATCCTCTACCTGACTCTGTGGTTTCTTCCCCAAACCCCAAAAACTTTAACCTTAGACTGTCTACTGTTGACTTCACCCCTTTCCTAAGAGGTCTGTTGGGGGCGTGCATAAGCGCACCAACGTGCCTACCGTCCCTGACCTATTGTTTCTTTTTTTTATTTTTCTTATATGTATCCATGTATTCATAACTATGTTTTTACTTATACCTATTATCTTGTAAGCAGTTGACAAACCAAATAAATAAAAATAATAATTCTCCCTCGTCAAGTTTTTCCTTTTTTTCTGAGAGTGTGAACATTTCCCAACCACAGAGCACACTCGGGTCTTATTGGAGATTCTCTGTTAGAATTTGATTTAAAAAAAAAAAAAAAAAAGGCTTAGGGTCCCTTCCTCTTTGAATGTCCATGGAGAGTCTCAACCCTCCAGGTCCTGGTTCTCCCAAAGGTGCTTTTTTTTTTCAGGAGGCAAGTGGACTTCTTGCTTTTTCTTTGAAGATGTTTCACTTCTCATCCAAGAAGCTTCTTCAGCTCTGACTTAGATGGATAAATCTTTCCATTCTCCACCATCCAGTCAGAGCTGAAGAAGCTTCTTGGGTGAGAAGTGAAACATCTTCAAAGAAAAAGCAGGAAGTCCACTTGTCTCCTGAAAAAAAAAAAGCACCTTTTGGGACTCCCTCTTGGAAGACACGATGCTCTGTCAGGTACAATCAGCCAGAACCACTTGTGAATCGTCTCCTGCAGACACTTGATTGCTAGTCACCTATGTTACAAGAATCTCCCCCAGACTGACTGCATTCCCTTGGGAACAATCAGACGAGGCTTCGGGGGTTCTGGGGAAGGTCAGGACTGCGCTGCTTTCTGCAGTGCAAGGACTCTAAGCTGGGCCCCCTCTTAACACCGCCCTCCCGTCTAGTGGGAGAGTTGCCCTCATTGTCCAAACTGCCATCCTCAGCGTCAGCCTTGCTTTGCTAGACACCAGCCTGCCATAGACTATATGGGGGAGGGAGCTCCTTGGACATTGGCTCATTGTCTCTCAAGGCCAGAGATTTGGGAGGAGAACGCAATGGCTCACCGTCTAGCCCGCCAATGCAGGGAAGGTTATCAAAACAATTCCTTTGAAAGTAACGGGACAATAGGGAGATAACAGGAGGCAGGAGCGGGAAAGTTAAGTTGTGGCCCTTCATGCACAAACTTTTAATTCTGGCTTTGCTGTACTGTAACCACCTGGCTTTTACCCAAAGGTGCTTTTTCAAGAAGCAACCAAGAAGCTCTTGAAAAAGCACCTGTGGGATAACCATGAGCTGGATGACTGAGAATCTCCATATATATTTGGCCTTTAGTAAAAGTACACCTTTCACATAAATGGGCCTTTCTTTCCTAGGAGACCATGTTGAGGCAGGTGTGATACACGTGATCCCTCTAATCCTGAAGACTGAAGGCTCTTGAAATCAGAGCCAATGACACATGCTACCATTGGGGAGGAGGACAAAAAAATAAAAACATTATTTCTTCTCTTATTTAAACCTGCAGTGGATAAAATCCATGTTCTTTTCCTGGCTCTTGTTCCACTCATTCATTCCCAGCAGAACTATTCACTGCCAGCATCCTAAGTATAAGATATTATAGCAAGGATTGGCAGCTTTCTTCCTTCCAAAGTTCTGGACCTCACTTCCCATCGCTCCAAATCAACAGGGCTAAAAACAAAGGCCTGTGGGAGGTACAGGCCTGAACTTCTGGAAGACACATGGTTTCCTTTTGTTCCAACAGGAAGCAGACAGGAGACTCAGAGATATTATGTGCCCACCTGGAAGTTCAATCTGTGTCCCCTTGGCTGTCCTCAGAGTCATTCAGGAGATGAGTAAGGTTGAAATAAAGGACTCCCATTTTGTTCTTCTTGTCTGGACTACCTTCATCAGCTGACAATGGGAGGAACAATGGGAGGAAAGGATTTTCAAGGTCCTTCCTTAAACTTCACATTCTATAATACTATGAGTTAACTCAGGGATCAGCTGGCTGGGTAATTCTGGGAGTTGAAGTCCTCCAGGCTTAAAGTCGCCAAGGTTGGAGACCCCTGAGTTAAATGACTCGCTGCTTAGCCTTCCTAATCATGTCCCATGGATGTGTTCAGCCCCTGCTTTTTCTCTAAAGGGCAACTGTCTGCAATCAGCTGAGGATTCTGATTTTCCCATTTGTGTGAAGACATTTATATCTTGTGTGAAAAGAACCATGAATAAAGGTTCATCTCCATGGAAATTGCTTCTATGGAATCCTTGTGGATTTTACTCCGCTAGTAACTGCCTGGGCATCTCTCATCTCTCTTTCAAGGCTATTGAGCTAGCACTGTCCGAAGGCATTTCCACGATCGTGTGACCAGCATGACACCACAGAGTGCTGTTACCTTCCCACCAAAGTGGTACCCATCTATCTACTTGCATTTACATGCTTTCGAATTGCTAGGTTGGCAGGAGCTGGGGCAATGACAGGAGCTCACCCTGTCTGCATGGTACCGGGGTCTCAAACCTGGGCTGCCGGCTTTCCAGCCAACGAGTTCAGTGTCTTAACCACTGAGCCACCGTCCTGCCTCCAGCCAAAAACCAAAAAAAGAAAGCCTCAAATCAATGCTCTGGTTTCTCTAGAACTTACCTTTCCTGTTTCCATTTCATTGTTCTTTTCAATCATCTCTTCCGTAGCTTTTGCCAGGATGCTACTAAGATGCTACGCTCTTAGAAAATACTCAAAGCCTCCAGTTCATGCTCAGCTAAATTTTTAATGAGTTCACAATTTTGGATGAACAACCAAATCAGTCGCTAGTACTAAAGGTTCGTGGTTATACCTGAAGAGAAGGCAGCATGCTTCCCAGTACTTGATCAAGAGAACAATGGGGAGAAAGAGATGGATGTTCATCTCCTGCTTGTAAACTATGAGAACCCAAAAGTATGAGCTGGACTAAGACAAGCTTCCTTGATGTGAGTCATCAGAACTATTCTTATGCCTTCCGTTCTGGTCCCCATGGTATGAAAAAGATGGTGAGGTCTTAGAAAGGTTGCAGAGAAAAGCAATGGAAGTTGATAAGAGGTCTAGAGGCTAAATCTAAAGGCTAAAGGTTGGTTTAGTCTGAGGAAGTCTTCAGGAGACCTAATAGCATCTTCCAATACTTGAAGAGGGTGTGGATTTACACAGGGAAGAGGGTGTGGATTTACACAGGGAAGAGGGTGTGGATTTACTCTCCGTAGCATCTGAGGGCAAGTCAAGAAGCCGCGAGTGGAAGCTCACCAGAGGACGATCCAACATGGAAATAAGGAGGAATGTCCTGACAGTGAGAAAGATTAACGAATGGAAAACTTGCCTCTTGTGGGTTGTGGGTGCTCCGTCAGTGGAGATTTTCAAGCAAAGACTAGACAGCCATTTATCTGGAATGATATAAGGATGGGCCACGGGCAGGGGGTTGGACTAGAAGACCTCCAAAGTCCCTTCCAGCCCAAGGATTCTATGTTTAATGACATTTAATGACCAATTAATGAACGGGACAGGCTGAAACACAGCCCAAAGATTAATTATGGTCTGGATACATGGAATTTTTTCCCCTCACCTTCAAATGTGACATTAACCATCCTACTCTTCATCCTCAAGGCCTGACATGTCCATATCGTGGGAACATGAACACCGACATAGGAACAATTGCAACTGAAGAGGCACAATCGATACATTTTGTGTCGTACTGTAACAACTGTCAAGAAGCTGGAAGGAGACGCCTCTCTCTCAAGGAAAGAGCTTGGTTGTCCTTTTCTCTTTGACAGCGAGGTTCCATTCATCACCGTTTCCTTTTTATTTTGCAAACAACTGTCCAACACCGATACGCTAGAGATCACCCCCGAGTGCAAAGGTCTCCAAACTTGGCCACTTTAAGACTTGTGGACTTCAACTCCCAGACTGGCTGGAGAATTCTGGAAGTTGAGATCCACAAGTCTTAAAGTGGCCAAGTTTGGGCACCCCTGCCCGAATAAATAGCTTTTCTGTTTTGTTTTTTAAAGAACCTGCAAAACTTACTGCTTGCCTTAACAGTACAGATGACCAGAGCCTTTCAAACAGGGGAGGGAGATCCAACTATGCCTGTCAGGCATGATTGCCTCCAAACGGTGCCAACACTTTCTATTTAATGACGCCTGAGGTCCGCCACTCCTTTAAATAACCGTGATTAGCAATTCTTCTGACTGTGATTCCCACTCCCACTCAAAAGTTTCTGAAATTCTAAGCAGCATCATTCACTGCCCTTGAAATAGCTTCCCTCTTATTTGTCTCAAGTGGCTCTTCATGCTATATCTATTTTTTTCAAGGGGGGGAGAGTATTATTCGGGCTTCCTTCCCCACAACAGCCAGTAAACCGTCTGTCATGTATTAAAACGCTCATTGTGACTGACTAGCTTCAGAGAGACAAAAAACATCAATGTCACTTCAAGACTGTACAGCATCCAGATTTTCCTAAGGCGATTAAATGGGTTTGGAGCCAACCCACCGCAGCTTCGCATAAGACAGGGGCCATTAAATGTATAGATTAAATGTATAGATTTTAATTGTTGCAAACTACTGCCATTAGTAAAAGGAGGATGAAAAACCTTTTTTAAAAATCTTCTTTCAGCTATCAAAGCTTGCATACAGCACCTAGCGAATGTCACTTTGCAATAAAAAGAGATTTGTTTTTGTTTTTTAATTTCCGTTTATGTCATGTGGCGAAATTTTGTTCATCGTGTAAGTTTATCCTCCTTTGGTTCTGTGTACTGTATGGTGATGATACTCTAAGATAGGTCAGCAGTAAACAAAGTACAAAGAGTATGAATGAGAGCTCCAGAAACAATATATAAATGTTTATACTAAAGGAGATATAACTTTATGTGGTCTGGGCTTTTGAGTAACACTTGAGTAACTCCAGCAATTACAGGGTGAGGTCTCTACAGTTTTCTCGGCAGCATTTTTGCAGATGGTTGGCCATTGCCTTTTTTTCTTAGGGCTGTGAGAAAAGGGCTGAGAAGTTACCCAGCTGGAACCAAATTAACCAACATTTCATTAACTGAGCCTCTGTGTATTGAGGATGATGGTTACTTGGGAAACTTTGTTCAGATGTTGGAAGACATTTCCTCTGGCTTCTGGACTCAAGGACAGTGCTAGAATTCAAAAATTTTGTGCAATATCTAACCCTGAGTATTTTCTGCCTGGTAAATTCTAACCAAAGAATTGTCTTTGTCAGGTGCAAAGAATTGGTGCCAGATAAGGATCAATGGAATTCAGGAGGGGTTGGACTTGGGGAGCTTGTGAGAAGGAAACCATTCTAAACTTCTGATGCACTTAACTCTACCACCTTCTAGCTCTCTCTTCTCTCCTATATCTGGTCTCTTTTTTCACTCCATCACATGCATTTTATGAATGTCTCATGTATTATCAAATGAATTGGATTTAATTAATAAAAGTTTTAGGATTGAAGAACTGAGTACAGCAAGAAGTAAGATGAGGATTTTTTAAAAAGTGTTGATGGGTAAGAAATGACTGCCATTTAAGCTAGGCATCTCAGAATGAATACCTAAAAGTTAAAACATAAGAAAAACATGAGATTAAACAAGCTGAAAACCCATAAAGGCTGCTTATAATGGAGAAGTTGTTATAACCCATGAGGAAGGTCAGGTTCTCCCTTGACAGAGACATGAGGTAAGCAGTCTCATTTCTTCAAACCTGGAATGTAATAATTGAGTCCTTAGTAAGCATACCTGAGTGACACTTTTAGTACAGATAGAAGAAATTTTAGAAGGAAGCTGCAACACGAAACCTCTGCAATCAATACATCAGTGCTATTTCTAACTGAATTTGTGATGATCCAGGATCACAATAAGATGAATAAGATGAATAAGATGAATAAGATAAACTAAAAGAGTTAGCTTTTTCCCCAATACAATACTGTTGAGAAGAGTGAAAATTTGCATTATGCTTAGATAGGAAAAAGAAATAGATAGGTTGGTAGGAAGAAGGGAGGGAGGGAGGGAGGGAGGGAGGGAGGGAGGGAGGGAGGAAGGAAGGAAGGAAGGAAGGAAGGAAGGAAGGAAGGAAGGAAGGAAGGAAGGAAGGAAGGAAGGAAGGAAGGAAGGAAGGAATGCCTAACTAAAATCAGAATGAAAAATATATGATTAAGATTTTTTTTTTAAGAGATATATTGCAGAATGGGGAACCATTAGAAATTTGACAATGAGGATACATAAGACCTGCAAATAGCTGTGGAACAACTGTGGCAAAAGAAGGCAATGGCAGTACCAATAGGAGCAGCACTTCTCTCCATAGTCCCTGGGTACAATAGCAAAACATCTGGAGCCCCCTTGAATACCATCAGCTCTGACAAAAACCACCAATAGTCAACTGCAAAAGGCAGCTCTAGGTGGAACAATTTACATCCTGCAACGTCCAGGTTCCGACCAATGCCCCAATAAAAGCAGGAGCCTTGAGCCACTGAGCAAGAAAAATCCAGGTGTTTATTAGGAGCGCTGTGTCAGCAGCCAGCTCTAACTTCACCCAGTTCACGCCTTGCCTTTGGCCCTGCTGCCCCCTCCTGCGAGGTGTCTTCAGAAAGCTTTGCAAGTTGACACATATCTCCAATAGCACCAAGCAACATTTACCTGTTCGCAGTCTAAATATCTGGCTGGTGGTGAGATAAAACATAATAATAATAAGCAGAAGGTGGCTGTGACCCTTAGGAAGAACATTTGGTCCAAAGATCCCCTTTCTCTTGGCGGAATTGATCCAGACTTCATGAAAAAGCCTGAAATTGGGTTCATCCTGCGGAAACGCACAATGTGCTTCCTTTCTTTTCAGTGAGGTGATTGCTAGGAGAAATGAAACTTTGCACTAAGCCACCAGAGAGCTATGGAGGTTCAAAGAATGTCATCAGTTTGGAGTCTCCATGCCAGGGGTGTCAAACTCAAGGCCCGCGGGTGAGATCTGGCCCGCAATGTGGTTGGATCTGCCCCGCGGGGCGAAGAGGAAACATGCCAGCAGTTGGGGGAGTGCGTAAAACTAGCCACACCCGCCCAGCCCCCTGAGGTCAATCACAGCCTGGATGCAGCCCTCAGTGAAGCTGAGTGACACTCCTGCTAGATGCTCTTTGGAGCCATCATGAAACCCGGTGTCATTCAAATGCTCTGTCCTTCCATTGCAGATCTCCACGGGAATTTCACGGCGAAGATTCAGTTCAAGAGCAAATTCAGTTCAGGTCAGCCTGAATCCAGGGTTTGGCTGCATTTGGTGTGTGCTCTACTTCAGAATTTACCCTCCATATTGATTTTAGTTCACATTCAAATTACAGTAAGAGAAAATACATTCGTTTAGGACGGCAGGGGATAAAACTGAGATATGTAGAGCTGTAATTTTCCTTTCTATTTCAACTGGCTTACTGCTCACCACTTAAGGTTATTAGAAATATTACTGCAAAAAGGTAAAATGCAATATATTTTCAAAGATTTTACAGGGTGTCTGTTCATTCATCCCAAGTGCTTCATATCACCCAGGAGCAGAGAATATGATGCCTTTCACAATCTCTGTTTTCTCAGAGCTGTAAAGTGATTAATGGATTTGGAGGGGACCTGAGAGGACTAACAACAAAATATTTGCATAGAGTGACATTTAGCACACAATAACTCACAGAATGAATCCTGGCAAAGCTGAATAACAATTGAAACAGATAGCAAATTGCAAGAACTGGTTATAAATATTTTTTCCCCAGTAAAAAAAAAATAAATCAATACTAGCCCACTGTTGCACAATTAAATTTAGCAAGCTCTCTATCCCCAGTTGTTATCAGTTCAACAGAAAAAGAAGGGGACTTAAATAATAATTTTTAATGCAGCTTTCCAGAAATTAACATTGGATTGGAAGAAAGTTCTAATACAGGTAGTTCTCAACTCACAACTACACATTTAATGGCCGTTCAAGTTACAATGGCACTGCAAAAAGTGACATGACCATTTTTCACCCTGATGACCTTTGCAGCAACCCCATGGTCACATGGTCAAAATTTGGAGGCTTGGCAACTGTTCTGTGTGTGTCAACTAAAAAAATACTCTTTGTCGTTTTAGCTGCCAGAATAAGGGAGTGGGGGGAAACAAGGTATTCCTTAAATGCCCAGATAATCGCCCCGACAGCCCAAAGTTGTCAGAGCATAAGAAGGCTATTGGAAAGTATGATTGATGGCTCTTGGCTGTGGATGTCCCCCATTGGAAAATACACATCCAAGGGGTGGGGGTAAGACCAGGGTCAAGGGGGAAAGGAACAATGCATTTTAGTATTGGCTGCACCCAACCACGTGCCGACATGGCCACTCCTAATCAATCAGTTTACTTTTCTCTGAGATGTGGCTAGAGACTTTTGATTTGAATGAGGGTGGATTTGTTGGAACCTGACGCTGGGTTTATGGTGGTCGCAGTGCCCCCTTGGGGTCAGGAGATCCACCTTTGGTGATCTTCCAACAAGCAAAGTCAATCTGAGGAAGCCAGATTAATTTACAAACCACGTTACTAACTCAACAACTGCAGTGATTCACTTAACAACTGCAAGCAAGAAAGGTCATAACATGGGGCAAAACTCACTGAACAACTGTCCTGCTTAGCAATTTAAATTCTGGGCTCAGTTATGGTCATAAGTCAGGGACTACCAATATGAAAATGAGATCTATGTTTACCGCAATCAAGGTTTTCTGTATGGAATTAGGTTGCAAGACAAGCTAATTTGGAGATCTTTTAAAAATTTCCAAGAATGAAGCATTCCTCCCCTTTCCCTTTTGATTGCTAGAGTCCTGGATCTGCAGTCTCATTAGGCAACATTTGCTCTATTTTTATTTTATTTTACTTTGTTTCCTGCCAGCAGAAGACTCTTTGCTGCTTTCAGTGACCCGGGTGTTGAGAAAGGAACTCTGCAACCCATCTTCACATTAGCAACCTTTGCAGGTCAGTAGAGCAGAGCAAAGCTAATGTCAGTCCGAAAGCGAAATTTCAGTTTCACTTAGCGACAGCACTTAGCGACAACACTTAAGTGGACAGTCCTAATTGTAGTCACTAAATAAGGACGACCTGTACAATCATGTTTCCAGGCATAAGGCAGACTTGTGATGGCTGCCAGTCAATCTCTTCCCTCCTTTTGAAAGGGGCTCTCTTGGTCACTGAAGGCCCGCAAACTTCAGTCAAGAAGAATAAGTGAATAAAATCGAAGCATATGTAAATAAAAATTAATCGATGCCGTGAAATATGTTTCTGGGACTACAATTAAACCTAAGTTGGAATGCATAATTACACTCTATAAAACATTGCACCCAAGTTATTCTTCCGCAGCCAACAACTGTGATAATAGACTTGACAGGAATAATTCATGCAATCAGTTCCTATGAGAAGAACCACGTGGGGCCAGGAACTGCTGCTCTCGCTTCCAAGATGGGTTTGCAAAAGTGTCCCGAATTCCCTCACGGGTCCCTTGGGGAAATGCATGCAAAAAAGAGATGGAGCACAGAGCAATTCTTCATAGGTTGCTCCACTGATCCTGAATCACCACACAAGAGACGAGCAGACAACATTCAAGGCACGATGTGTTCGTATTATATATTACTGTTGTTGTTGTTATTATTGCCACGGTGGTGCAGTGGTTGGAATGCAGTATCACAGGTTGACTCTGCCCACTGTCGGCAGTTCCATCCTGACCGGCTCACGGTTGACTCAGCCTTCCGTCCTTCCAAGGTGGGTCGAATGAGGGCCCAGATTGTTGGGGGGGCAAGAGGGCTGATTCTGTCAACCGCTGAGAGAGGGCTGGAAATCACTCTGAAACGGTATATAAGTCTAAGTGGGAAGGAAGGAAGAAAGGAAGGAAGGACGGAGGGAAGAAAGGAGGAAGGGAGAGAGGGAGGAAAGGGAGGGAGGAAGGAAGGAAGGAGGGAGGGAGGGAAGG
>BHEV01082798.1:0-12887 GCA_004319985.1 Emydocephalus ijimae | reverse complement strand
TGGCAGTTCAAATCCCACCAGGCTCAAGGTTGACTCAGCCTTCCATCCTTCCAAGGTGGGTAAAATGAGGACCCAAAATTGCTGGGGGGCAATATGGTAACTCTGTAGAACCGCTTAGAAAAGGCTGTGAAGCACTGTGAAGCAGGGGTGGGATTCAAAAATCCCACAAACCAGTTCACTGCCCAGTTGCTGGGTGGGTGTGCCCATGGTGGGCAAGGCCTATTGGAACTTCCTGTTCCCAGTTTCCGGTGGGTCTCCAGAGCCTGGAGGAGGCCATTTTTGCCTTCCCAAAGGTCCGGAAGCCTCCCCTGGGCCTCTGGGAAGGCAAAAATGGCCTCCCTTGGACTCTGGAAGCTCACCAGAAATTAGAAACAGGCCCGTTTTGGACTTCCAAGAGGCCCATTTTTCACTTTCCCATGGTCCAGAAGCCTCCCCCAAGCCTCTGCAAGGGCAAAAACAGCCTCTCCTGGGCTCTGGAGGCCCTCTGGAAGCAGTCCCGTTTTCAGACTTTTGGAAGGCCCATTTTCTCCCTCCCAGAGGCTCCATGCAGACCCTGCACTTACCTCCATCAAAAATAGGCCGCGTGGAGACTCCTGGGAGTAGAGGGGTGGGATGGGCGGGGTCAGCCAGTCTGTTCAAATATCAGTTCGGTGAACCAGATGTAACTTTAATATCCTGTTTGCCCGAACTGGTCCTAACTGGTAGCATCCCACCCCTGCTGTGAAGCGGTATATAACTCTAAGTGCTTTTGCTACACAACATGGCAAGAGAGGAAAGAGTATCTCTACCAGCCTTCCTCGCTACTAAAGTTCCCTGGGAAGCTTACCAGTACAGTAGACTTCAGAAAATGTGTGCTATATGTTTTGCCACACTGGAAGGGTTTGCTTAGCAATAGAGGTTTTGGGCTCAATTGTGGTCATATGTCAAGGGCTCCTGTATCCTTTTTTGTGAACGATGAATTCAACACTGAGCTGTGTCACTGTTGAAGTGTTATCCCTCAAACTCTTATAAGCCATCATTTTTAGCTGTTCCTTGGAATATTTAGTCTATATCTCATCACTCTGCTCAACCTACAGTCAGTGGACCAAGGGCCTCAAGCAGAACGCATGTTCAAGCACCTAGTGACCTATCCTTCCAAAATGAAGGCCATTTCAAGCAAAACAGAGGTTCTTATAATCTGGGAAACTGGAAAGTGTGAACACTTGATGTTTGATAAAGCAAGAACTCAAGTCCACTAAGTATTTTTTTCCCTCCTGTTTAAACTGGATCAGATTTCCATTTCTCAGGCAACAGTCCAGCTAGATTGGAGTGCTGCATGATTCTGCTCATTCGATCTGAACATCTAGAGGAAATATACTGAGAGTTCTGTTATGAACTAATAAAAGGGCTTAAATAAAGTTTTAACAAATCTTAAAGAAAAAGCAGGGTTCTAATCCTGCACTTCTGATTGGCCAATAATAGCGATATCGGATTGGTCCATTCTGGGGAATCTGATTGACTGTTAACGAGCCACTCGCATTGGTTCAAGGGTTTAACACTTCCATGTTTCTCATTGGCTAATAGGTCAGCAGCCTACCCTATAAAAGGGCTGCTGCTCCCCTAGGGTTTTGCTCTGTTCAGAATGATTAATAAAGAGTTGAAGTTCACTGTTCACTGCCTCGTCTCTGTTCCTTGCACCCATGCGCAGAATTTAACAGGTTCCATCTGTTCCAGTCCCCCCTCCCATGACAAATAGGGTCTGAGCCAGGGGTGGGATTCTACCTGTTTGGACCTGTTCTATAGAACCGGTTGTTATGATTCTGCGCAATTCGGAGAACTGGCAAATCATGTCCTGGCTGGCTCCACCCCTCTCCACCAACCCTTCCCCTTCCTGCCCAGTCTGTCCTTATTGTGCATGCGCAATGTTTCACGCATGCCCGATGTTAAGTTTGAAGCATGGGCGATAATGAATGGAGACGAGCCGGTTAAACGGTGAACTTCAACTCTTTATTTACATGGTGACTGCTCAGAAAAACACAGCAGCTATACCTTTTTATAAGTAACCCAATAACTATTTAACCAATAAGAACTCAGGAGCACTTGCTCCATTGAACTAATATGAAAGCTCTGTTAATGGCCAATCAGATTCCATTGAACAGGCCAATCTGATCCTGCCATTGAACAGCCAATCAGAAGTGCAGGGCCAGAACCCTGCACTTGACTTCAAGCTCCAGATAACTTTACGAAACTCCTATGCATTCACAACACCCCTTCCCCCTGGCTTCTATTTACAGGGCGCAGTTACATAGTCCTTTAGAGAGGACGGTTGCTTTATTAGTCTGTTAGATTTTCGCTGTGTGTCTTGCTTCGGGCTACCATTCTGCTGAGGTAGATCGTTGTTTAGCAAAGGGGTTTCTTCCGGTTCAGCGTTCACGTTTTCGTCCTCTCCGATATCTTCGGTAACTCCCTGGGGTAGACCGACTACCGTCTCTGGTTCCCGTTCCTGTGTCTCTATTCCGCTATCGATTCTACCGAACGGGTTTTCTTCTATAGGAGTTTCGTCTTCTTCTGTATCTCCCCCCCCCTCAGTTTGGTCATAAGGGAGTTCAGAAATGCCTGAGCGGAGCCGTGATCGTCATTGATCGATATGGTGTTTCCAAATTTTGTCGTCGAGGCATTTTACAATGTAGGATCTCGGGTCGGTTACACGTATGATTGTTGCTTCAACCCACAGCGGATCACCGGACAGGTTTTTAGCGTATACGCAATCGCCTACCTGGAAGGTACGGCATCGGCTGCTGGATCCGAGTGGTTTTTCCAGCTCATAAACTGGGTGTAACCGGTTGAGGTGGGAGCGGAGTCTGCATCCCATTAGCAGTTCAGCGGGAGTTTTATTGGTGATGCTGTGAGGTGTGATGTGTTGTAGAAAGAGGATTTGGTTTATTTTGTCATCGATGTTATCATAGTCTAATTTCTGCAAGGTCTTTTTGACGAATTGAACCATGCGCTCAGCCCTTCCATTGGTGGCAGGATGCGCAGGCGAAGTGAGCGCATGTCGGATGCCGCGGTCAGCCAGGTATTGCTCGAAGGACAGCGCGGTAAATTGGGGCCCGTTGTCTGATACCAGAACATCTGGTAGTCCGTGGGTTGCAAACAGTCTTTCCAGTCTTTTTATGACTGCTTCGGTGGTCATGTTCATCATACGGTGAATCTCGAGGCAATTAGAGTAGGCGTCGATGGTTAGAAGGAAGGTGTGGCCTTTGGTCGGCCCCGCAAAGTCCAAGTGAATACGGGACCAGGGTCTCCGTGGCATTTCCCACTCGGTCGGAATGGCTTTTGGTGGGGCGTTGCTCACTTCCTGGCATCTATGACAAGTTTTAACCCAGTTCTCGATGTGTTTGTTGATGCCAGGCCACCAAGCGTAGCTTCGCGCAAGGGCTTTCATTCTCACGATACCGGGATGGCCATCGTGCAAAGTTCTGAGTACTGCTTTTTGGAGTCGTTCTGGAACAACAACTCTATCACCCCAAATGACACAGCCCTTTTGCGAGAACAACTCTGTTTGCCATGTCTTGAATGGTATGAAGTCATCTGATAGCTGGTCCAATGGCCATCCGCGTTCTACCCAGCTCAGAACTCACGCTAAGGGGGGTCACGTTTGGTTTCCCTCGTGATATCTCAGGAGGTTAATGGCGGCGCGTGTAGCATTTCAATTTGTAATGTGGTTAAAGTTGGAGCGGGATCGTTGAGAGTCTCTGGGAGCGGTGCCTGGCTCAATGCATCGGTGTGGGGTATGGCTTTCCCCGGGCGGTATTGCAGCCGATAGTTGTAAGCAGCCAAGAATTCTGACCAGCGAGTCATCCTGGGGGACAATATATTAGGAGTCGGCTTATCTCCAGCTATTATCCCCAATAACGGTTTGTGGTCAGTCACGATAGTAAAAACCCGGCCATACACATACTCGTGAAATCTTTTAACGGCAGATATGATTGCGAGGGCTTCTTTATCGATCTGGCTATAATTTCGCTCAGTTTTTGAAAGTGTCTTGGAAAAATATGCAACAGGGGCTTCATTACCATTAGGCAGTACATGGCTCAAAATGGCGCCCACTCCAAAAGGTGAAGCATCACATGTGATATTTAACGGCAAAGTCTCATTGTACTGCATGAGCACAGTGTCAGAAATCAGTAGTTCTTTTACATAACGAAATGCCTGTTCTTCTTTATGACCCCACAACCAATTTGCATTTTTGTCAAGCAAGCGATGTAATGGTTCAGCGACAGTTGCTTTATGCGGTAGAAATACATTATAAAAGTTGATAAGGCCTAGGAACGCCTGGAGATCGGCCTTGTTCCGAGGCCTGGGAGCGTTTTTTATTGCTCTCAATTTACTGTCGGTAGGGTGAATACCCTGACTGTCAATTAAGTACCCTAAAAACTCGACGCGATCTATACACAACTTGCACTTGTTCTTTTTTACTTTAAGGCTGGCATTTTGAAATTTTTGCAGTACTAACTTTAAACGATCTAGCAATATTTTCTTTGTTGGTGCAGCAATCAATACATCGTCAAAGTATGGGAGCACGCCCTTAATCCCTTGTAGTAACCTCTCCATAAGACTTTGAAAAATTCCCAGGGCTACACTGACTCCGAATTGGAGTCAGGTACATTTAAAGGTGGGTCACTATCGTTTGTTCCTGTGCCGTCTTTTCATCAACAGGTAATTGCTGATATGCCTGAGCTAAGTTTAATTTAGCGAAGACTTTTCCGCCCCCAGGGGAATGCAGGAGGTGCTGCACCACCCGCACTGGATAAGCATTTTGCTGTAGGGCGTGGTTCAGGGTGGCCTGGTAGTCCCCACAAATTCGAATGGACCCATCCGGCTTAATTGGCGTTACGATTGGTGTCTCCCAAGGAGAGTGATCAGTAGGTTCTAGCACCCCCTGAGCGATTAATTTATCGAGCTGTTCGTCGATTTTCAGCTTTAATGCAAACGGAACTCGACGGGGCTTAAGGCGGATGGGGGCTATCTTTGGGTCAAGGCTGAACGATATTGGGGTCCCCTTGTACTCACCTAATTTTTCAGCGAAGATGTCCCGGAATTCGTGGACGAGGTCCTCCTCCCAGTCGCTTCCGCTGACCTGGTTTATGCCTGCCACTTCAATGCCAAGTGGCGCAAACCATTGGAGGCCTAGCAGGCTAGGCCAATCCTTGTCGATCATAGTTAGTGGTAAGTACGCTGTGCGATTCTTGAATGAAACCCTGACTCGAATGGATCCGACGACAGGGATTCTATTTCCTTGATAGTCCTTGAGAATAAGTCTTTGATAACGAAGGTCTTGGCGCTGGATGGTGGGAATGAGTTGCTTGAGGGTCTTCCAGGACACCATCGAGAGGGATGATCCCGAGTTGACTTCCATTTGGCAGGACTGGTTCTCGATGACCACAGGAATTCGAATTTTCTTGGCGTCTAAGGCAGAGGCGTGACCGATAGTGATAGTATGGTGAGCCTCTTCTCACCTCGTGGTGCAATTTAAAACTCGTTTTCTGTAGGAGTGGTTTACTGGTTCTCACCTCACAGGATGGTTTCCTGTCAATTGGCGGTAGTTATCCCCCTTCGAGGCTTGGCCGGTTCCTTGTGAGCTTCGGCACACCCGATCGATGTGGCTTTTCTTTCCACACTCATGGCAGAGTGTGTCGCGGAATTTGCATTCGGACCTGGGATGGTTTGCCCCGCAACCGGTGCAGGGACTTAGGGACTTCAGGTAGTGGTCCCGATCGGACCGCAGTCGATGGACCTCTTTTTCGTCGCTGTCTGACAACGAAGAGAGGTCCTCGTGGTGGGTCATCGAAAACTGCCCTTCTGACTTGGATACAATGTCGCCTGTCGGTTGTTGTGCCGGAGCACAGTTGTGGCGCAGTTGAGCAGCCGACTTCTTGGTGGCTTCCGCCGCAGCAGCAGCAGCAATAGCATCAGCAAGGCTGATGTTGCCTTTTGCCATTAGCTTGCTTTGCACGCCGGGTGCATCTAATCCCAGAACTATTCTATTTCTTAAGGCCGCTTCTAGGTTGGCAAACTCGCAGAGGCCTCCCAGGTTTCGGAGGTCTGCGACAAAGTCGGCGGTGCTTTCTCCTTTTTGCTGGTTTCTTTGGTAGAACTCGTGTCATCTTACAAGTGTGGGCACAGTCGGTGCGTAATGGGCTCGAGGACGTCCCAGTCCATAGCCTTCACTTCGGCTGGTTTGGCTAGTGCTTTAGCCATCTTAAATACGGTTGGTCTGCAGTGCGTTAAGAATACCACCCATTTCTTCCCGGTTGTGGCATCCTTCAAGTTGTTACTTTCCAAAAACATTTGGAAATGATCCATGTAGGACTCCCAGTCCTCTTGTGCTGGATCGAACAGAGCGGGTGGTATGACACTGCTGGACATGGTTCCGGCATTGTGCGTCGTCAGTCACGTGCTCGGCTTCTTCTTCTTAATTTAGTCAGCTCTGTCATCTCCACATCCCACCTTCGTCGCCAGTGTCAAGTTTGAGGCATGGGCGATAATGAATGCAGACGAGCCGGTTAAACGGTGAACTTCAACTCTTTATTTACATGGTGACTGCTCAGAAAAACACGGCAGCTAAGACCCCTTTTTATAAGTAACCCAATAACTATTTAACCAATAAGAACTCAGGAGCACTTGCTCCATTGAACCAATACGAAAGATCTGTTAATGGCCAATCAGATTCCCCTGAATGGGCCAATCCGATCCTGCCATTGAACAGCCAATCAGAAGTGCAGGGCCAGAACCCTGCACTTGACTTCAAGCTCCAGATAACTTTATTAAACTCCTATGCATTCACAACACCCGACTTTGTTGACTGCGTTGTTTCCTGCCCGGTCACTCTTTAAGGTACTTCTTTTTTCCCCCCTCCCAACGATCAGCTGTTCCTATGATCAGCTGTGCTAGGATTCCCCTCGCTGTCTTAAAGCTTCGCCCAGGAGGCTTCCCTGAGGCCCAGGAAGGCAAAAAATGGAGAATGGGGGTTCCATTTTTTCCTTCCTGGGTCCCAGGGAAGTTTCCTGGAAGCAAAAATGGCCCCCAAGAGGCTTCCCTATGGCCCAGGAGGCCCCAAAATGGAGCATGGGAGGAGTGTTGCACACCCCCTCTAGGCTCCATTTTTTTTCTTCCTGAGCCCAAGGCAAGCCTTCTGGGAGAAAAAACACCTCAAAGGGCCCAAAAAACCGGGGGAAGTACTGCAAAAAAAGAAGCCACACCCACCCAGTCACAGGACCATGCCCACCTAGACATGCCCACAGAATTGGTTGTTATAAAATTTGAACCCCGACCCTGGTCTGAACCCTTTCCCATGGTAGGACAAGGGTGGAATATGCTGTCTAAAAACATATGCTTGCTTCTGATCCTTTTTGTCCCAGTACATTTTCGCCCAGGGGTGGGATTCTACCAGTATAACAACTGGTTTGGTGATTGTGCACCTTGTGTGCGTTCGAGACAAATGTGCGTTGTGCTCATGTGCTCCACGTTTTAAAAAGCTAAAATTCCTACCTTGTAATGCACTTCCTGTGAATCAAACAGCCGAGGCACAGCAAACCGTTCTGCCATGCCAATCAGCTACATTCTAAAACCAGGAAATAAAGGACAGGAAGGAGCAAGGGTGGGCTGGCCTACATGCAAGTCATAGTGAACTGGTTCAGAGCCAGCTGATCATCGAAACAAGGGATTCACCCAATCTGATCCAAATCAGTAGAATCCCACCCCTGTTTTCACCTGTACTGAGTATTACTTCCAGTAAGTGAAGAAAGGAGGTGGCACAGTGGTTAGAATGCAGTATTGCAGGCTGACTCTATCCACTGTCAGCAGTTTGATTCTCACCGGATCAAGGTTGACTCAGCCTTGTATCCTTCCAAGGTTGGTAAAATGAGGACCCAGATTGTTTTGGGGGGCAGTATTCTGACACTGTAAATTGCTTAGAATGGGCTGCATATGCACTATGAAGCGGTATATAAGTCCAAGCACTATTCCTAGTGCTGTTTATGATTGAGCATCTAGCGATGGTGTGTTGATTTGTTTGATATGGGCTTTGCTGCAATGGGTTTAATGTAACCTTTTTTTTTTTTTTGCATTGTTTTGGATGTTCAAGGGAGGTCCTAACACCACTCTATAAAGCCTTAGTAAGACCACACTTAGAATACTGCATCCAGTTTTGGTCATCACACTATAAAAAAGATGTTGATACTCTAGAAAGAGTGCAGAGAAGAGCAACCAGGGTGATTAGGGGACTGGGGACTAAAACATATGAAGAATGGTTGCAGGAACTGGGGATGTCTAGTATAGTGAAGAGAGGAACCAGGGGAGACATGATAGGAGTCTTCCAATATTTGAGGGATTGCCACAGAGAGGAAGGGGTCAAGCTATTTTTCAAAGCATCTGAAGGTCAGAAAAGGAATAATGGATGGAAATCAAGGAGAAATTCAACCTAGAAATAATGAGAAATTTTCTGACAGTGAGAACAATCAATCAAATGAACAGAAGTTGCCTTCAGAAGTTGTGGGAGCCACATCACCGGAAGCTTTCAAGAAGACCAGACTGCCATTGTCAGAAATGGTGTAGGGTCTCCTGCTTGGCCAAGAGCTTGGACTAGATGACTTACAAGATCCCTTCCAACTCTGTTAATCTGTAAAGCGATTTTAAACTTTCAGATCTTTGGCGTTGATTATTTTTTTTGAAGCTGTAAAAGGATATCTGCCTGGGGTCTACATTGATTTGGGGGGAGGGTTCATATAAATCTTTTGAAATAATGAACACTGTGAAATAAATGAGAACATTCTGTAGGTTATCCTTGAACATTACACAACCCCAGATCTACACAAAATGGACTATCTTAATAAACTTAACAAAGTGATAGTATGGTGATATGTATTTCCTGAAATTTTAGCGTGCTTCCTCCATTCCAGACACCAACATAAGATGAGGTAATGCAAATGAGGCGTCTCTACGGCTTGGTGAAAAATGGAAAGACACCAAAAAGATGAAGGCAAGTGAGAACTGGCAATGGTATCAAGTAGGCTTGACGCAAAATAGGGAGGAAGTGTAGGAAGTTGAAATTGTTTTTCTTCGTGATCTGCAGCCTTGCCACACTTTTTTTTCACATAGTTGACTCTTCTGTCCTTGCAAAACACAGCACATGACTAGTTTCTTCATTATTTCTTCATTATTTCACGATTATTTCTCCACTCCCTTTGGGTAAAGGATCAATGGGCAATATATTGTGGCTTAGGGATAAAATTAGGGCCTGAATATTTCAACTGTTCACAGGGCAGAAAAGAATACTTTTGCCCAACTGTTGTGGCCCACCAGTGGCCAGCAGAGCTGGCGGCAGACTCAGACAGTGAGGAGGTTGAGGGGGAACACGGGCCAGTCCTGGAGTCTGGGGAAATTCTGATGAGTGCTCCACATCGAAGGCAGAGATTGGGCCAGGGCTGTCCGACAGTTATCAGCTGCCTTCGGATTCGGAGGTCAGTGGGGCAGAAGAACAGCTGGAGCCTGTTCCCAAAATGCACTTGTGCAGAACTGTCAAAAGAAGGGAACAGTTAAGGAACAAGGGTCAACTCGGAAGTAAAGACACAGGTGGATGGTGAATGCCCCTCTCAAAGGGAATAAAGAGGAGTGAAAGGGGAGTGATGTTTGAGGAGACAATTAGTTCATTTAATTAGGGGAAAGATTTGTTCGTGACTCCTTGCCAAGTATTTTCTGGTACAGCCTTGCACTTGGCAACTCTCCAAGCCTGATAATGTCTGTAGTTGCCAATCACTCTTGAAAGACTGTTTGCCGGGACTTTGTTGGATGTAAATGAGAGGAATTCACATTAGACTAATAAAAAGGGGTTTTGTCGGGATGAGGAGTCTGCTTGGTGATTTTGTGAAGCCTCGGTCAGAACACCCGAGTGTTATTAGGCAAACAAGGAATTTGTCTCTGGCGCAGAAACTCTTCATTGCCAAGTTTGAAAAATCACTGAAGTAAAAGTACAGGTAGTCCTTGACTTACAATCATTTGTTCAGTGACCATTGAAAATTACAACAACACTGAAAAAAGTAGCTTATAACCATGTTTCACACTTACAGGTAGTCCTTGACTTACAATCATTTGTTTAATGACCATTGAAAATTACAACGACACTGAAAAAAGTAGCTTATAACCATGTTTCACACTTATAAGTATAGCAGCATCCCCATGGTCATAAGATCAAAATTCAGACGCTCAGCAATTGACTCATATTTATGATGGTTGCAATGTCCTGGGTCTCATGATCCCATTTTTCTACTTTCTGATTAGCAAAGTCAATGGGGAAATCAGATTCACTTAACAGTTTGGGTTACTAATTAAATAACTGCAATGATTCACTTAACAAATGTGGCAAGGAAAGTCGTAAAATGGAGCAAAACTCACTTAACAAATGTCTCACTTTAGCAACAGAAATGTTGGGCTCAATTGTGTCAAGGACTACCTGTATGTCCCTAAATTTTTTGTTATTGAATACTGTAAGTCTGTTGGAGCACGAAGAAGATGGAAGCAATCAATATCATATTTTGGTCTGTGAACCCCATGGATGAAATGGTAGATGGGAATGGCCTTGGGAGACAGGAGGAGAAATGTTAGTAGACAATAGCCAGAAAAGAGGAAACTCAACCCACAAAGCAATGCAGGGGTGCCAAAGTCTGAGAAAGGACTTTGTATCTTTGACTGGAAAGGCAAGAGGTGTGGGGGGGCAGGGGGGAGAAGTATTTTCAGTCTTGCAAGATTCTGTTAATGTAGCCATACAATAAAGTTGGAGCGATTACTTCTGGGTATGCTTCTTGTGTGGGCTATCTTGTCAAGCTGACAATGGAGCATAGAACTTTCCCGGGGAGGTCAACTAATGAATGGTAAATGCAACCCAGATCAAACCACCAACAATAATTTGAATGCTTCTATTGTTTTCTTTTTTTAATTATTGTTATTTTATTGCTTTAAAATGTTTTGAGCATGTCAACTTAATATTTTTTTTAATTGTGAACCACCGAGAGTAATTAACAGAGATAGGCAGCTATGGAAATTGAAAAAAAAAAAGAATTAATAAATAATTTGGCCTCAGGGGTGCTTTTTTCAAGAGGCAACTGGACTTTCTTGTTTTTCTTTGAAGACGTTTCGCTTCTCATCCAAGGAGCATCTTCAACTCTTGGATGAGAAGCGAAACGTCTTCAAAGAAAAACCAGATGGCCCAGCTGCCTCCAGAAAAGCACCTTTGGGACAACCATGAATTGGATGACAAAGAATCTCCATAGACATTAAATTTGGCCACAGTTTCCTCATTTGCTCTTTTTGTTGGAACAAAATGTCAATGCACATAGTTCTTGACTTACAACCACAATTGAGTCCAACATTTCTGTTGCTAACTGAGACAGTTGTTAAGAGAGTTTTGCTCCCAGTTTATGACCTTTGTTAATTGTTAAGTGAATCATTGCAGTTGTTAAGCTGGTAATGTAGTTAAGTGAATCCGGCTACCCCATTGACTTTGTTTGTCAGAAGGTCACAAAAGGGGATCATGTGACTCCTGGGACACTGCGACAGTCATAAATATGAGTCAGTTGCCAAGCACCTGAATTTTGACTTCGGGAATGTGCTGCAACAGCCGTAAGTATGAAAAAAACATTCATAAAACACTTTTTTCACTGCGTTGTAATTTCAAAAGGTCGCTAAGTGAGCTGTTGTAAGTTGAGGACTGCCTGTGTAGGTGTTAAGCCTATGTGTAACGTTCAGTTTGTTCTTCATTCATTCCAGAAAATGAGAGCAGGACTCCACAGGCCTGAAGTGCAAAGAGCTAGAACACAATCCCAAAATCTTTCCGAAAATAAGTTTACGGTTTCCATGAGCTCCGAAATGCCACAATAAGCCTGTAGAATGTGTGAAATGATAAAGGTAGGCATGGAGATAAAGTTAATGAGTCATTTCCTCAAGAAATTACTATTGCTGCTTTAATCTACTATTTTGAGCTCCGTGCCAACCCACACAGAACATACTTCTCTCTTTCATTCTTGAGGCAGCTTCCCGTTTATCCAAGCTATCTTGTGCAAAGTGATGTTAAACCATGGCTGAAACACCCACTTCTGGACATATAAACATTCCTCATGTTCGCTGACCTTTACAAGGCTTGGGTGCAAGGGACCATCAACAGCTGAGGATGGAGTTGGTGCAGCTGTTTTTCTGTTTTTCAGCCATTGCCGGCAAGTGCCTTTTAAAAATATTTCGATAGATGTATGAATATATCAGGGTTATTGTGGAGTTTGTGGCTCTTATTCTTTTGCATTAACTGAGCTCAGCTGCTTATTAATTAATTAATTAGATTTGTTTTATATATCCAGGTAGCTCAAGATGGTGAATATATCTAACATTTTTCCTTTTTCCTATTTTCCCCACAACTTTGTGAGGTGGGCTGGGCTGAGAGAGAGTGAATGGCTCAAAGTCAGCTAGCTGGGTTTCACTGCTGAGCTGGGACTTGAACTCACTGTCACATGATTTCTAACCAGATGCTTTAACCACTAAGACCAGGAGGTCTCCGAACTTGGTAACTTTAAAACTTGTGGATGTCAACTCTCAGAATTCCTCAGCCAGCCATGTTTGGAGATTCTTGCTCTAAACCAAACAGGCTTTCTCTAGACTATTTCATTATTTGTATACTTTTTCTCTTTAACCCACTTCTCTTATATTATGCTGTTGCAGGCAGACTTTTGATGTTTTGCAAGAAAAATAAATGGAAGTTTTCCAAAATATTTGGAAAAGATGTGAATTCTTTTTTTTTTTAAACAAATTTTATTAATTTTACAAAAAACACAATACACAATCCAGGCATAACAACTTGAAAAATC
>BHEV01082796.1:0-16982 GCA_004319985.1 Emydocephalus ijimae | reverse complement strand
AAACACTGCCAGGAATCTAGGCCAACACCCCCCACAGCACCAAAACATGAATGGGAAACACCAAGGGGACCATGGTCAAGATTACACATTGACTTTGTGGGCCCAACCAAAGGACACACATTTTTAATAGTCATAAATGCTTACTCCAAATGGTTAGAGGTAAGGATCATGCACTTTACCATGGCAGAAGCTGTCATTAGACAGCTCAGGAGGCTTTTTGCAACACATGGGTTGCCGGATTTAATTGTGTCTGACAATGGGCCACAATTCACGGCAACACAATTCGAAGGATTTTTAGCACAAAATGGGATAAGGTATGCACTAACAGCACCAGGACTCCCATTGACAAATGGACAGCCAGAACATATGGTATGTTATACCAAGGAAACCTTACAAAAACCTAGGGCCCGGGGACACATAATAAAAGATAGATAAACGACTAAGCATACAGCATATAACACCCAGTGCCACAATCAATAAAAGCCCAGCCAAATTACTAATGGGGAGGAAACTGAGATCACACCTAGACAGACTACACCCCACATATAACCCAGAAAAACCAGTAGACTCCTCCAGTAAATGCTGCACATTCCAAACAGGGGACCCAGTATACGCAAAAAAACCTTACAGGGGAACCTTTGGGGATACTGGCAAAAGTGATCCAAATAACCGGGGCCCATTCTTACAGGGTAGATAAGACAGATGGTAGGAGCTGGAAGAGACACATAGGCCAGCTCAGAACTTGAGCAATGATAGATGACACATACAGGATCACAGAAGAGGAGGGAGACCCCTCACACAAATGAAACACAACCGGAGAGGAAGGGGGAGACCCTTCACACAGGCAAAACATAACCATAGGGGATGCGGGAGACCCCTCAAACAGACACAGTACAAGTAGAGAGGGAGGGAGACCCTCCACGAACAAAACAACCATAGAACAAACCCTGACAACTAAAAACACACAACCCCCACCAACAAGAGTAGCCTCGGTCGGAGAGTGCAGGCACATACCTGTGATCACAGAAGAAGGTAGCATAGGAAGGCAAAAACAGGTCCAGAAAGACAGCGGGAAAGCGGCCCATGGTGGAAGCGGCATAACTCAACTCAACCTTCCAGGAGGTTCCAGGAAGAAGGACGGAGAAACAACATATCCACCCAAACAGTCCAGAGGTCAAACCGCGACTGAACTGCGCAAGTCCAGTTGCACCCATAGAAGACCTGCCTACCTGCGTGATTACGTACAGTAGGCAAAGACAGGATTAGATAGACAGGATTAGGTGGAGAGGGATGTTATGTATTAGCATACTTACCTGTGATTGGTTGGTCTGCGGCAGTGGGAAATTTGATGAGCCGTCATTGGCCACAACCGTGAGCAGCCTGACTGTAAAAGGGCTGCTGCAGTTTCTTCCACAGTTCAGTTCTAGGCAGAAATGAAGATGACTGACAATTACGCTGGCTCCAAGAGTCTCTTTCCCATGATCTAACATATATATGGACCATGTAGCCAGAGTGACTAGAAGGAACAAACAAGACCAGCTAGTCCATTCTTCTGCAATACAGAATATAGAAACTATCATAGTATATCTGTGATAGATATCTATCCAGCTTTGGCTATTATGCTCCAGGCAAGACATATCCAATACTTTTCTTGTACAAATCTTTCCTACAAAACAAGAGAAATAAAATTGCTTTTACCACCTGTGTGATATTGTCCACTGATGAGGCACTGTGTTTTGGAGAATTGTATTTCTTCCTAATATGTCTACAAATATACCTGTATCTAAAAGAATTATAGTCACCCTTACCATTCTGTAACCCATTACATGAATGAGATAGACAGAAAGGATAGAAAAGGGGGAGGATCCCCTCTCACTCTGTATCTGACATCATAACTGTTTTTCTGTGTCATAGTCAAATCAAGAGAATCTATTTGAATGAGGTGGGGTAACAGATAACAGATAATCAGAGTTGGAAGGGACCTTATAGTTCATTTAGTCCAACCCCACCCCATCCAAGCGGGAGATCCTACACCATTTCTGACAAATAGCAGTCCAATCTCTTCTTGAAAGTCTCAAGTGATGGCGCTCCCACAACTTCCAAGGACAAGATGTTCCATTGGTTGATTGTTCTCACTGTTAGACAGTTTCTCTTTATTTCCAGATTAAGTCTCTCCTTGTTCAGTTTATTCAGGCTTGGATTTCGGAATGTCTCATATGTTTATGAATGTTCCTGGGACTGCCTTTAATTTAGAAAAAGAATGAAGGAATGAGGCCAAAAGACATTGACATTAAGAAAGATGGATCTTTTGCCTCCACATTTGCCTCCACAAACATAGCATGTACATATATACTATTCACAAGCATTTACTCAAAGCATAATATAAATACCACTTGAGTTTAATAAATTTTAGGAAAGCTTGTTTGAATCTTCTGTCAGACCAGACTTCTTAGCTCATAGTCCTTGCCATAACTGTTCAGTAGGTCTCATATTAGCCATTATTTGTATTATTTCAGATTTGCTATGAATAATTTTTAGCTGAGACTACATAAGAGAACATTATTAAATAATCAGATGATTGTTTTCTTCAGGAGAAAAGTCATTAATTTGTATATGCTGCCCAAAATCAACTCTAAATATAAGTTAAAACTTGTTTTATAACATTGCCTGAAAGAAAAAAAAATGAGTTTGAGAAAGCTACAGGTCTGAACTCTTAAAAGCTAGAGGCAATTTTCCCCTCTCAAACTCTGTGACAAAATGACTCCAAATCCTATCTCCTCACACAAAATGTCACGCCAATGTCATTTTCAGATAAAAAATTTTGAGAATTATCTGTCTTCCAGTTTGAGCTTCTTCAGTGTTGGACCAAAATCCATGATCATGCTGGATTCGGGGCTAAGCCATCCCATAGAGGTGGTGAAGAGGGAGGGGAGACCATTAGCAGGATCGAGGAGAGCCGCATCTCTCCTCCCCAGCTGGTCATTACTCCCTTTCCCGAAAGTGGTTGCAGTGGTGGTCAGAAATGGCCACCTCAAAGAAGAACTCGATCAGAAAAGAATGTGCAGGAGGAAAATAAGAAGAGAAAGTTTTGGCTGACCAGGTCGAACTGAAAAAGTAACAACATAAGGTACCTTGGAATTTGAACTATAAAGAATAAAATTGTTCCCAAAGAAGATTTTGAAGTGGCAAATGAGAGAGGGAAGGGAAAGGATTTGGTTCTTTTTTCTTTCCTTCCCCATATTGACAACTAAGAGATTTAAGTAAGAAACTGGCAAAAATCCACTTTGACATTAACAGGCATTTAAGCTGAAAAAAAAATGTCAAAGGGATAATAAAGATTTTTGGATTTGCAAAAACTTTTAAAAGAAGGAAAGGAGACAAAAGGAAAAAACAAAAGGGTGGGATCTTGAAAAATGGAGGAGGCCACCTGGAAGTAAAAGGAATTAACAGTGAAACTTTAACAAAATTCATAAAAGATACATTCTAACTGAAACTTTGTAACAAGATAAGAAAACCCTAGGAAGAGAAAGTGGAAAAAAGAAGCAAGAAGAAACAGCTTTGGATTATTTGGATTACATGGTGATTTTTGGATTTTTGGTTATTAGATTTAAAGGACTAAAATCAATCAGGTGGTTGCTTAAAAGTTTTTAAAATGGTATCACTCTTGGAAGAACTGAAAATGGAACTTAAAAAACAGAAAGAAGATGCACAAGGAGGAAGAGGGTTTTTTGGCTTCGTATTTCAATTTTNAAGATGCACAAGGAGGAAGAGGGTTTTTTGGCTTCGTATTTCAATTTTTAGAAATGGAGATCCTGAACTATGAGAAACAACAAGAAATGTCTGTAGAACAAGAAGGGCGGGACAAAGAAGAAGCCATCTTCAATGACCAAGTAATTCTATGTGGCGAAAAAAAGAAAAGGGGAGAAAGAGAGTGAAAAATTTAAGATCTGAAAAAACAACCAAAAAAAGAATAGTTTGAAAAGTAATTACAATATTAGGAATAAACAGAAGAGAGGATTACAGAAGAGAGAATTAGAATTAGAGACACTAAGGGTCAAAAAGGGGAGGGAGAAGAAGAAAGGGAAGAGGGAAAGGAAAAGAAGTTATAAAGGACAGAAACAGGATATAGAGAAACAGGGAAACGTACAAGGATTAAAGGTATAAGCCTATTTAGAAGACATAGAGATAATGGGTGAAAATTTAATTGAAAGAGGGATTCTGCAAGGGTACATAAAATAGTATTGTTATATTAGAAATAGACATGAACTTAGAAAATATGAAACAAGTGTGATTAAAATGATAGATAAAATACTCATTGTAATGCAATGGAATGTTTGTTGATAAATAAATGAAATAAAGAGAATGAGAGAATGAAATTAGGAAAAGATGGAAACATTTTAATTATTATTAATGAGTTTTAAAAATTTAAGTGAAGAGGAATATGAAAGAAATATGAAAAAATATGGAAATATTGTAAGTGTTCCTAAGGAAATATGCTATCCCATTGAAAAGAAATGTTAAAGATGTTAAAGATTATAACTAATATTAATGGTAGAGCTGAATTGGAATAGAATAAGTATTTTATTTATTATTGTTATATCTATGCTTTCTCTTTAAGAACTTATTGTGTATTTTAAGAATGTACCAAGCAGAATTTGATTGGAAGTTATGGGTTATATTGAATGTTATAATTGTAAAGGCATAAACTGAAGTTTAAATAAGAGTTGAATGGACAAAAATTAAAAGATACAAAGGTGTCATACTCCAATCAGTAACTACGGCAGAAAATCTTGTTTAATGAGAAAAGAAATATGAAATTGAAACAGGACAGACAAAAGTATAAATATAATTATTAGAAAGATATTGAAACTTAGAAAAAGATATATAATTGAATTTAGAAAGGAATGAGATAATTAAAAGCAAGGTTGAGAAAACTAAGGGAAGGGAAAAATTATTGAGAAAATGTTAAAATAGTAATAAGATATGGAATAGAACACAAAGATGAATATGAATTTGAGTTTGTGTCTGTATGGAGAAGTGATAATCCAGAACCATGCTATTCTCAAAAAAAGATATTTTATTCGAATTATGTTCTGTGAAAACCCAAATAAAATTTTTACAAAAAAAAAAAAAAACCTTGAGAATTATCTGTAGGACACACAGAGTTGGGGAATTCTGTGCTAATTGTGAATAAATAATTCTTTAGTTCAATTGTGATATGATTAAAAAAAAAAGATTCCCTACTTCCAGGTTAAAAGCTTTCACAAAGGAGCCATTGCTTTTGCTCTTAGGAAAAACAAAATAGCTAAGATTTGGTCTTGTGAATAAATATCTTTCTTTAATATCCAATTCCAATGGCTATTTTAAAGCATAGTCCCTTTGATGTTTTCCATTTGAAAAGTGTAATGGCAGAAAAAAAATATTGGTACATGTTTAAACTGTGGTATACTTTAAAAAAAACTATTTTATTATATAGATACTGATAAGGTAAGGGCAGCATTCTTTATTTTTAAAAAGAGTGATCTGAATCAGCCCCTTAAATGAATGAATGGTAAAATACTTCCCCGCTATCTACTTTAATTTGAACCTGTGTTGTCATAGGAACAGTAAAATCCCTTACCTGCCAGCTAAATGATAGCACTTTTTTCTATGTGGCTGCACTGTATACTTCTATAGTATACTAACATGACAAAACTGTGAGTTCTTTAAACTCCATTGACCATACTGCTCTTTGAAGTTTGATGAATAGTGATGGATATCACTTTACAACTTTGAGGTATATAGCTCCTAACAAACTTATCTCCCGTGCCTTATAAATGGCTTTTTTACCCCACCCTATCTGTTGATTTCTGGGCCTTGATCTTATTTTGAACTTGCAATGCTCCATGCTTCTTCTCATTCTTCAAGATATTTACTTTCCAAATTTTAATCCTCTGTTGGAGCACAGAGAGCTGTTGGACAACATCTCATACACCGATGCAAAACCCCAAAGACTTGGATGTGTGGGATCTAGAGCTTCCCCAGAAGTGGCTATCAAGTTATAATTGTCATTGATGCAAAAAGATTTTTAAACAATTAAATATAGAAGAAGTAATCATGTTATTTAAATATAAATGGAATTTGTTTGCTTTTTTCCCTTGACCCTTGTCATTACTTTGTCCTGGCTATATCTTTTGGCGCTTCAATATTTTTGATGATGCAATATCGAAGAAGATTAGACAAATACACAGAAAATAAAGGACATCCAAGTTTACTGCCACTTATGTAATATATTAACCCAACAGTAAGTATTACACGCTTACTGTTTGCTGGGGAATCTGATGGGAAGATTCTGCTGAATAACAGAAATGTTTTTCTTGTGGCCTCTGATAAGCATATGACAAGCCTTATAAGTTCTGAATGATGACCTGCTTATAAATAAAGTTGTAAATTAAGTTGATTCTTGTGGACCCTGCTTGTTTTTAACAGAATCTTCCTTCCTATTTTGTAATTATTGGAATTTTAAACAAAAAAAGATTAAAAACAAACATAAAGTAATCTTTAGAACAGAAGAAGGAAAGAAAAAAACTAAAGAAGTGAAAAAATGGACAAAGGCAAAAGTGCCGGGAAACAGAAAGAAAAAAATAAGGAAGTAGCTTTTGATTTTTTTTTTTTAGCGGTTCTAAATGCTACTTAACCTCTTGGTCTATGGTTACAACATTTCATATTTTCTGACATAAATTTATTTTTTTCTGTTTCAAACAAAAAAAATCCAAAAGGTGCTCCAGTCTGTACTAAAGCTGTCTCTTTAGCCACCTCAGCAAATTCACCATCCATTCCTCCATTGTGGGCAGAGTCAGAACTTTCCTGCATTGTGCATATAATAATAGTCTCACTGCAGTTAGCATATATAAAAGCAAAGTTCCGTGATGTTTCCCCTCCACCCAACTTTTTGACGTTCTTTTGAAATATTTTGAATCTTCCTTCTATTAAGATTAAGAGCTGTATTATCTTATGCTGCTTTTCCTTTCCCAAACATAAAAAAACACTGTATCTATCCACAGCAGCTACAAAAATGATCAGATCTGGAACAAGATTAAATATTATTCTAAGCACTTGTCCATGTAGACACACATAGAAACACACACTCACACACGTTTGGTGAGGTCTCTGGAAAGTTTGATTTATTTAGGTAACTAAGACAAATGCTTATCCTGAGCTTGACATTCCTCAAACTTCATCTGATGCCTGCAAGGAATTTTTTTTTTAAATCTCGTCCTTTCTTGTTGCAAATGCTCTGCATTTTTTGAGGTCCTTCATTTGCTCCTGAGTGTTAAAACAGCAGTGAGGAGGAAAATGTGGATGAAGTAAGAGACGGAAGAATGAGAAAAAATAAAGAAAACCCCTACAATGCTACTCCACCAAAGAATATGGGACATTTGCTCCCTTCATCTCCTTCACTGATCTCTTCCCTATCTTGGTACGCAGCTCATACCATGAAGGTTAAAAAAACTGTCTCCAAGGAAACATCTGTCAACAGTAACCAGGGAGGGCAGGATCTGGATACACATTTTGAATGTTTAATGAACCCTATGTAACTGTAACCTTTTGGGGAGAAAAAGAAAAGAGGAAGCTTTTTTTTTTTTTTCGTTCTGTAGTCTGAACAAGAAGCCTCCAATTTTGAGATGAAAACACAAGACTTGGTGACTTTGGAACAGATGATTTATAAGCTCATCTGCTGCTCAGGGTTTTTCAGGGGTTTGTTTCAGTAGTGAGATTCAAATTTTTTTACTTCTGGTTCTGTGGGCGTGGCTTGGTGGACATGGCAAGGGAAGGATACTGTAAAATCTCCATTTCCACCCCACTCCAGGGGAAGGTTACCACAAAATCCCCATTCCCTCCCCACCTGACTAACCTGCTTTCCAGTTCCATTCTCCTGTGCAGGGCAACAAAAGAAGTCCCAGCTGATCAGCTGGGACTTGGGAGGCAGAGAATAGTTGGGGGTGGGACCACTCAGAGGTGGTATTTGCCAGTTCTCCGAACTACTAAAAAATTCTGCTACTGGTTCTCTAGAACTGGTCAGAACCTGCTGAATACCACCTCTGTTTACTTAATAATGGGGCAATTCAAGCAAGGTTTTGTGATATTTTCCCACCACATACACAATTTTAAAAGTAAAGTGAAATGGCTCTTTTGCTTTACTTGGCTCTGAGCTTCTCATCTAGCACTTTAAGAATCTGAAAGAATTTTCCAACTCCTGGAACTACCAGGTAAAAGCTTGAGGTGACACAAAAGCTTCCATGATGAAAAGCACCTCATCCAAAGAAAATGTGGTTGCTTGCATAGGCTATAAATGTTTACTACTTTCAGAGATCTCTTTAATGTATTATTATTGCTGAACTGTCCTAAGCATTTGTAGCAGAAGAGAATAAACATATCTTGTAATTTAGTTTTCATTGTCTAGTTCTATCTCTCTCATATATGGATGCAAAACATGGCTACATTTCAGTCTCTGTGAAACAATCCCATACACCCAAACTGAATCCAATTTGCACTAAAAAATTGCAATGGAATAGTGAAATATGAGTCAATGCCAGGCATGGTCTAAAAACCTCCAGATGAGAATACTTCTGAGAGCTTTTTCAACAGATTCTTAATATAGGTATTTATATTTTATCTGTTTCTCAGGGCTAAATTGTAATTTCCCAAATTCTCAACCAGCATGTTCAGGATGGATTAGGAAAATCTGATTTGATTGTTAAAATCAGGAGTAAAATGTGTGAATTTTTCTGTTAGATCACAGGAATGAGACTCAGGACATTAGCATGATCCTCAATTGTCTTTACTTCCTTCTAGAACCGAGTGCCGAAGAAACCGCGGCAGCCCTTTTACAGTCAGGCTGCTCGCGGCTGTGGCCAGTGATGGTTCTTCAAATTTCCCGCTGCCACGGACTGACCAATCGCAGGTAAGTATGTTAATACATAACAACCCACCCCACCTGGTCCGGTTCAACCAATCTGAGCCTTGCCTACCATACATAATCACTTGGATAGATGGGGCTTTTATGGGTTCGACTGGACCTGCACAGCTCAGTCACAGTTTGGCCTCTGGACTGCTTGAACAGATCTGTTGTTTGTCCTGTCCATCTTCTTGGAACCTCCTGGAAGGTTGAGTCGGCCATGCCACTCCGCCAGGAATTTCCTGGCTGGTTGAGTTGGCCTGGCTGCTCCTGCCAGGGACTGCTTTCCCGCTATCCTTCTGGACCTGTTCCTGTCTCTCCGACCTGCCCTCTTCCCTGGTCTCAGGTATGTGTTTGCATTTCCCAACCGGAGCTAATGTTAGTAGTGGTTGTTGTGTAGTTGTCAGAGTTTGTTCTGTTGTTTCTCTTGTTCATGTAGGGTCTCTCCCTTCCTTTCGACTTGTGTTTTGTCTGTTTGAGGGGTCTCCCCCCTCTTCTCTGGTTGTGTTTTGCTTGCTTGAGGGGTCTCCCCCCCTCCCCTATAGTCATGTTTGAAGGGTCTCCCCCTTCTTCCCTGGATTTGTTTGTTTGTTTGAGGGGTCTCCCCCCCCTTCTGTGGGTTGGTTTGGGTCACCCTTTGTAACTCAAGATCTGAGCTGGTCTATGTGCTTCTTCCAGCTTCTCCCATCCACAGTGTCTACCCTGTATGAACAGGGTCTGGTTATCTGGGTCACCTTTGCTGGTATCCACAACGGTTCCCCCGTAAGATTTTTTGTGTATACTGGGTGCCCTGTTTGAAATGTGGATTAATAGAGGAGTCTGCTGGTTTTTCTGGGCTATACCCTGTATGAACAGGGTCTGGTTATCTGGGTCACCTTTGCTGGTATCCACAACGGTTCCCCCGTAAGATTTTTTGTGTATACTGGGTGCCCTGTTTGAAATGTGCAATTAATAGAGGAGTCTGCTGGTTTTTCTGGGCTATATGTTGGATGTAGTCTGTCTAGGTGTAATCTTAGTTTCTCCCCATTAGTAACTCTGCTGGACTTTTATCTGTTGTGGCACTGGGTGTTATATGCTGTATGCTTAGTAGCTTATCTATCTTTTCTTGTGTGTCCCCAGGCCCCAGCTTTTGTAATGTTTCCTTCATGTAATGTATCATATGTTCTGCCCGTCCATTCATGGATGGGTGTCCCAGTGCTGTCAATGCATGCTTTATTCCATTTTGTGCTAGAAATCCCTTGAATGTTGTTGCTGTGAATTATGGCCCATTGTCGGATACAATTAAATCCGGCAATCCATGTGTTGAAAAAAGTTTCCTGAGCTGTCTAATGACAGCTTCCATTGTGGTGGAGTGTATGATTCTTACCTCTAGCCATTTGGAGTAAGCATCTATGACTATTAGAAATGTGTGTCCCTTGGTTGGCCCCACAAAATCAATGTGTAATCTTGACCATGGTCCCCTTGGTGTTTCCCATTCATGTTTTGGTGCTATAGGGGGTGTTGGTCTGGATTCCTGGCAGCATTTACATGTTGCAACCCAGTCCCCTATTTCCTTATCCATCCCTGGCCACCATACATTACTCCTTACCGAGGTGTCCCTCATGTAACATTTCTAGTATGCGTTTCCTTAAAACGTCCGGTATGACCACCTGATCCCTCCATAGTACGCACCCCTTCAGCATTGAGAGTTCTGTTTGTCTATTCCAGAAGGGTTTGGCATTCTCGTCAATCTCAGTTTCTGGCCATCCTTTTCCTACCCAATTTAAAATCCGCACCAGGGTTTTGTCTCTAGCTGTTTCCCTAGTGATGTCTGCTGCCATTTTGGGTAGGTTTTCTAAGATCACTATTTGGAGGGTTTATGTGGTTGGTGCTGGGTCATCTTCTTTGACAGGTAGAGGGAAATGGCTCAGCACATCAGCATGATTTATGTCCTTTCTGGGTCGGTAGGTTATTCGTGGTGACAGTATGTTAGGTGTAGCTTTGTTTCCTGCGATGATGCCCAGAAGTGGCTTGTGGTCTGTGACTAGTGTGAAAGTTCTCCTGTAGATATATTCGTGGAAATGTTTTATTACGGTGACAGCGGCCAATGCCCTTTGTCTAGTTGGCTGTAGTTCCACTCTGATTTCAACAGAGTCTTTGAATAGAATGCTGTGGGTGTTTCTTTCCCATCTGGTAATATGTGGCTGAGTATAATGCCAACGCCGGGGTGATGCATCGCAGGGTAGTGTTATTGGAAGTGTTTCTCTGTATCGTATTAGTACACGGTCTGATGTGATCAAGTTTTTTATTTCCTGGAAAGCCGTTTCTTCCTGTCGCTCCCAGGCCCTGGTTGCTTTCTTGTCAAGCAACCAGTTGCTTTCTGTGGTAGGAATATATTATAAAAGTTAATGAGTCCTAGGAAAGCTTGCAAATCAGTTTTATTTATTTGTCTGGGGGCTTCCTTCATTGCTCTGATTTTATTTTCTGTGGGGTGGATTCCTTCACTGTCTATAAGATATCCTAGGAATTCAACTTTGCCAGTGACTAATTGGCACTTCTCCTTTTTTTACTTTTAGTCCCGCCTCCTTGAATTTACTTAGGACTTCCCTTAGGCGGTCTTGCAATTGTTCTTTGTCCTTGGCTGATACTAAGACATTGTCAAAGTATGGTATCACCCCTTTTATCCCTTGCAATAGGCATTCCATTAAGCTCTGGAACACCTCTGGGGCGACGCTGATGCCAAATTGTAGTCTGTTGAATTTGAATGTCCCCCTGTGCATCACGATTGTCTGGGCTTCCATTGTTTCACAGTCAACAGGTAACTGTTGGTAGGTCTGTGCGAGGTCTAATTTTGCAAAGATTTCCCTCCCCCCCCACAGGAAATGTAATAAATGCTGTACCACTGGGACCAGGTATGTGCTTTGTTGGAGCACATGGTTAAGGGTTGCTTTGTAGTCCCTGCAGATGCGCACCAACCCATCAGGTTTGATTGGTGTAATAATTGGGGTTTCCCACTTTGCGTGGTCAATTGGTTCTAAAACCCCTTGTGCAATGAGTTTATCCAATTGGTCATCGATTTTTGGTTTTAGTGCGAAAGGAACCCACCTTGTCTTTAACCTTATAGGGGCTATGTTTGGGTTTAGATTAAAAGAAATTGGGGACCCCTGGTACTTGCCCAGTTCTCTGTTGAACACATCCCAGAATTCTTCCATCAGGTCCTCTTCCCACTCTGTCTCGGTGATGCTGTTTATCCCTGTGACTTCGATTCCTAATGGTGCAAACCATTCAAGTCCCAGGAGGCTTGGCCGATTCCAGTCGACTATTGTTAGTGGGAGGACTCTGGTTTATTTTTTGAATGTTACCTTGAATTGTCTAGTGCCCACTATGGGTATTTTATTTCCTTGGTAGTCTTTCAGCATCAGTGTTTGTCTTTTGAGTCCTTCCCAGTTTATATTTGGTATCAATCTTTTTATAGTGTCCCATGATACCATTGATAAATATGATCCAGAATCCACTTCTGTCCAACAGGGTTTGCCCTCTATGGTGACCCGGACATATACTTTCCTGGCATTTGTTGTGTTGAAGTGTCCGATGGTCACCGTCTGGTGTGTTTCTTCTCTTCCATTGCTTGTCTCTTTCCCTTGCCTGTTTCTATTGTCTTGGTTCCAGCGGCTCCCTGTTTGTTTCTGCCTGTCTCGGGGGAGGGGTGTTCCATCTTTGTCTAGAGCCATAGTTTTTTCTTGCTCGGCATGCCTTAGTAATATGTCCCCGCCATTCACAATGTTTGCAGATTGCATCTAGGAAATGGCACTTGGAACGTGGATGGTTCCCCTCGCAGCCGGCACAACGAAATTCCTTCCTTTTTCCATTCTGGTCTCTTCTGCCCTGTTCCAAATTGAGTTGATTTACCCCTTCTTCTTCCTTGTCATCTTCCAATGGGGACTTGATGTCCTCATGGTGGGTTGTGGTGGTGTTTTTTTGGGTTTCCAGTGGTGCTTTGTTCATTTTCTGCATGGCAGCCACCAATTTCTGCATTGCTTCTGCTATGGTAGCTTCTTCTATTGCTTCTTGGAGTGTTATTTTGGGTTTTGTTAATAATCGAACCTGTAGTGTAAGATCTCTCAGCCCCAGGACCACTCGGTCTCTCATGGCTTCATCCATCTTTTGGAATTTGCACGCTCCAGCAATGTCCCTCAGAGTTGCAATCAAATCACTGATGTTCTTGCCTTCTTTTTGGTTGTGCCAATAAAATTCATGCCTTTTGATAAGGCAGGACACGGTCGGTATGTAGTGAGCCCTCAGTATTCTTTCCAGGTCCGGCCAGGCCATCGTTTTCACGTCAGTGGGTGCTGCTAATGCTTTGGCCATCTTGAATACCGTGGGACCACAATGTGTGAGGAAGAAAGCTCTCTTCCTGTGTTCGGATATATTATAGAGATCGCTCCCTTTGAGGAACATGAGGAATCGGTCGATGCATGATTCCCAGTCTTCGGTTGCTGGATCAAATGGTGCAAGTGGTGTGTTGTTTCCTGCCATTTCATCTCGATACATTGCCGGTGTTCGTCGGTCATCATGTGCTCACTGGTTCCCTTTGTCTCAGTATCCCACCTTTGTCATCAGTGTTATATCACGGGAATGAGACTCAGGACACCAGCATGATCATCAATTGTCTTTACTTCCTTCTAGGACTGAATGCCAAAGAAACCGCAGCAGTCCTTTTACAGTCGGGCTGCTCACGGCTGTGGCCAATGACGGCTTTTCAAATTTCCCACCACCATAGACTGACCAATTGCAGGTAAGTATGTTAATACATAACATTTTCTATTCTGGCATGCTATTAAGATTTCTCATGAACTAGAGGAATACAGAGAACCTGTGCCCATTGATGCATTGATTATGCTTCTATTGAATGTCTAAACATTTTCACAGGTTCAAGAAGGCATCTTTTAATTATTTTTTCCCTTTTTCAGTTCTGAATAATTTTGATCTATGATCAGGCAAACCTGGATAAAAGAAACAGAATATTATATTGTATTTAGGAATAAATTATAAAACATTTAAGGCTGGTATCAGAACATCTTCAAGGGAAATTGAAAAGTCAAATTGCCATCTGTGTCAGGACAAAGCCCAGCCCCTTTTTATGTGTCTTGCATGGGCACATCCCTTGTAGAAAAAAGTGTGTGTGGGGGGGAATGAAGCTTTGAACAAACCTCTTGTCCTTCTTGACTCTTTTTGTAGATTCCCTTGACTACTGTATATGAAAACTACATGATTCAAAAGTAAAATAAATGCTTACTTTGGTAGAAACCTCTTAAATCATATTTGTAAAATTTATTTGCCTTTGATAGTTCAAAAAAACACACACACACCTTGGAATTAGTTCTTAGCTACCCCTTGAGATTTATGTGCCCCCATTAGGAGGAGATAATGATCATCACAGCTAGAAACATTTATCCATTGTTATTTTATTTATTTATTTGATTTGTCAATCACTTACAAGATAATAGATATAAATATAAACATGACTAAGAATACAGGAAATAGGTACAAATAAATGGGGACTATAGGCCTGGGATGGGAGGCATGATGGTGCACTTATGCATGCCCCTTACAGACCTCTTAGGAATGGGTGAGGTCAATAGTGGATAGTTTGAGGTTGAAGGAGTGTGGGTTTGAGGATGTAACAACAGAGTCAGTTAGTCAGGCATTAACCACTCTGTTGCTGAAGTCGTACTTTCTGTAATCTAGTTTGGAGCAGTTAACATTGAGTTTGTATCTGTTGTGTGCTCTTGTATTGTTGCGGTTGAAACTGAAGTAGTCATTGACTGGTAGGATATTGTAGCAGATAATTTTGTGTACTACACTTAAGTCCAACTGTAGGTGGCATAGTTCAAGGTTGTCCAAGCCCAACATTTCAAGCCTGGTGATATAGGGTATTCTGTTATGAACAGAGGAGTGTAGAACACTTCTTGTGAAATACTTCTGGACTCACTCAATTGTATTAATGTCTGATATACAGTGCAGATTCCAGACAGATGAGCTGTATTCAAGTATTGGTCTAGCAAAGGTTTTGAATGCCCTAGTTAGCAATTCAAATTTCCAGAGGAGAAGCTTCGTAACATTAGATTTACAATTCTTAATGCCTTTTTGGCAATGCTGTTACAGTAAGCTCTAGCGCTTAGATCATTTGATATGAGTACTCCGAGGTCCTTGACATAGTGAGGGTCTATACCATAACCGGTATGGGGTGGCAAGGCAGAGCATCTAAAGCAACAGCTATTTTGATCCTAAAACAAAGATTAATAAGCCAAATATTCTGTACATTTGTATCTATGAAATATCATGGAAGACTAGAGTTAATTTAATTTGCTCTGTGTGCATTTATGAGGCAGTCATTAAAATGACACTACTTCGGGTGATCAAGACAAGTTCTAGGAAAGTCTAGGGAATGTCTGGCTTTTAAGAAATGTCTGAAATTTCAGTTAAGTAATGAGAGGTTTGCTGTGTTACTTTCATGGCCAGCATTGAAAACAGACTTGTACACATGCAAATGCAGCCAGCCAGTCCTAAATAAGTTCTATTTTTAGCACATCTGTCACAGAGAGCATGATTGTCTGCTGTATTGTTTATGGGGACCTCCCAGAGAGTCAAATAATACAATTCTGTCAGGCTCACTCTGCAGTCAATTGGTAGTGTCAGATAAAATAAACACAGAAAAGAGGAAACAGCTCAATTTCAAAACCAATCACCATTGCTATTAGAGTTGTGCTTAAAAATTCTTCCATATTTTGCCCAGATAGAAAATGGTCAGGATGTGTGATGGCGGCGAGTTCAACAGGTCCTAACCCTCACTTATTTCTTCATTGTCTTGTAGATGTGAACAAAATCTAAACTAGGGTGTCTGGCCAACATTTGTAAAGCATGTTAGAATTATCATTCCACTGTTCCAAATTGTTTCCAATTTTCTTTATATGAAAAACAGAGGAAAAATCATCAGCTATCCTTTCTACCATCTTTATTTTGTTGTTATATACAACATAAACTAAGGATTGAAGCTGAACTATCCAAAGGCCACTCCCTTTGGAACACACACACACCATCCTTATAGAGAACGTAAATTGCAAGATCCAATCTGGGCTAGTCACCAGGACCAGAGGTTTAGTCTTCTGAGTTTTTGGACTTGTGCTGGAGTCATTTTAAAAAAGGATTTAGGGAGAGTCTTTCTATTTTGCTTTGTTGTTGTTGCTTTATAGTCCAGTTTATTGTCCACAATTCCATTAAAGTCTCCCAACATAATTATATTAACATAGTCCAGTCCAATTATTTTCATGTGCAGTTTTCTATAAAACTCTTCTTGTTTGTCATTCGGTGCATAAATTGCAATCAAGAGTATCTTTATATTATTGTCCATTATTTCCACCATTAATACTCTTCCATCTTCATCCGTTTAGATCAATTTTGCTGGAATAGTCTCTTTAATGTATAGAACCACTCCTCTTTTCTTACATTGAGTCAAAGAAGTAAATATTTTCCCTAATTTTGGCTGTACTAACAATTGTTCATGTTGTTTTTTAATATGAACTTCTTGTAAACAAATTATATCAAATTTTAATTTCTCTAATTTATGAAAGGTTTTCCTTCTTTTAACAGCTGAATTGAGTCCATTTATATTCATTGTAATCAGTTTTTTTTCTTCCATGATTATGCTTTATATTTTGGTCTAACAGCTCTCGTGGATCTCACTTCACGCTGTTCTTTACTATCCACCTGTCCACCTACTGCACCTTTCTCTTTTTCAGTCTCCAGTTGTTCCTCTTGAAACTCAATTAATGAGACCTCCTTCTCTGCCTCTTCTCCTCTTCTTCCAAAAAATTCTGCATGGAAAAGTTGTGCTTTCTCAATTGAATCAATTCTATGTCTCTGCTCTTGCCACATAAACATTAATCCTTCTGGAATCAGCCATCTTTAATTCACTTCGTTTTCTAATAGCTTTTTGGTCAGAAATCGATATTCTCTTCTCATCTCTCTCACTCTTCTTGGTATTTGTTTTAAAACTACAATATCT
>BHEV01082792.1:0-26001 GCA_004319985.1 Emydocephalus ijimae | reverse complement strand
TTATCCAATAACAATTTTTGTGCGAAATTGTGACAGCAAATCTCTACCCCACAAGTTTATATGCAGAGGCAACACAAGAGGCTGAATCCTTGCTCTATGTAATGCCTTCAACCAATGTACACTACTTCTTGCAAACTGCATACCACCCACTCCACAAACAGCTGGAGAGTCCTCAAGTGCCCATTCATTTGGCCATTCCTTTTGGTGTATCACAGAGACATCTGCTCCAGAATCTATAAGTCCAGAAAATGATTTTTCTTGAATTTCAATTGTCATTTTTGGTTGGTCTGTAGTCAAATTTTTTGTCAGCGCTAGCAATTCTGCTGCAACTGGAGAACTGGCCATTTCAGTGGACCCAAAACCGCCAGTTCATGGGATCCCAATTAAAGATTCATAGGAATGTATGGAAGCAATAATAACTGGGCAATAGAGTCACCGGCCATTAATGATGTAGGAGTATCAGTGTACAATTGTATCTTAATAACCCCTCTATAATCTTGATCAATAATCCCTGGGATAACAAAGAACCCTTTTTTTANACTTGCACTCCCAGTAATTGCAGGTGATGCTTTTGTGACAGCCTTGGGAGCGGGGCTAGCTGCACACCCCAAATTTAGTTTCCCGAATTTTGGTTCTGATCAGAGCGACATTGATTTGCCCAATGAAACCCTTTTTTGCATTTCAGACAGACCGACTTCAGGCGGACGTCCCTATTTTTATTTTTGTTAAATGCCACCCCCCCCAGGGGATCTGCACTGGGCTTTAAAATGGCCAGGTTTCCACAATTAAAACAATTCCCTGTAGGTTTCATCCCTTTTTGTAATGCCATAGCCAAAGTCTCCATGTTGTAAGCCTGAGAACCCACCACTGCACATGCCTTTAACAGATCAGCCAGAGTAACCTCACCTCTAGCCACCAAAGGCTGTAAGATACACTTGCAGTCAGCGTTTGCATTTTCGACTGCCAATCTCAGCAAAAGTTCCTTTGCTGCTTCCTCATTAGAGATTTGCCGGGTAATAGCCAATTGTAGCCTTTCCACAAAATCGTTATAGGACTCAGATGCTGTTTGCTTAATTTGAGAAAAAGACTGTGCCGGGGTTCCCACATCCTGGATGCGGGACAACGCCCCAAGGACAACTGCCATAACCACGGGAAGTGCATGATCAGGCAAATTAGCAGCTTGATCAGCAGTGGATTCAAACAAGCCTGCCCCATAGATTTGGTCTGGCATATACAGCCCCCCCGAATTCCTTCCCCTAGTGATAGCTTCCCTTTGATATTCTGAATCAAAAACCACATACTGAGTAGAGCTCAATATCATTCTCATTAAATCTTTCCAGTCACTAGGAATCATGCGTGAGGTAGCCAAACTTGTCAGGAGCCCCTCTGTAAAAGGACTTTGAATACCATAATCTTTAACTGCTTTCTTAATTTCCCTAAATACTGCCAATGGAATCGGAACCCATTCCGTTTGCAGGTTGCCTTGAGCATTCACTTGCCTATTAACTGGAAACAAATTCATCTGGGGAATCTCATCAGGCTCTAATTTCCCCTCATTGAAAGCCTGATGCATCATTGCTTGAACTTTCCCCGTTTGTGGCTGGGATTTCTCCTCTACAGGCGCAGGCGCTGTTGGGGTTGAGAAGGCATACTCCAGTTTTGAAGTTGAGGGGTGCAACACAACTCCTTTATAAGGAGGAGGTTCTGCTAAAGGTTTTAAAACAGGTTGTTGCTGGGTCTCTAAAGCAGTCATAACAACCCTCCAATATGTCAAAATTTCAGCTGTAGCCCATGGCTCCTCATGAAGGATAGTTCCAATTTTCCTCCATGTGTCTAACTTTAAAGAGCCTCTCTCTGAGTACCAGGGGCATTGCTGCCAGATCTCTTGCAGCAGCTGTTTCACATGACCTTTTGAAAGAACTATTTGCTCCCCCCCAGAAGGTTTAAAGATAAAGAAATTTGTCCTGACTAACTTCAGCAGCTCACTAACATGACATTCCTGTGGCTGAGAAAGTTTTCCCCCCATGTTCCCTGAAAAATCCTATTGTCCAGCAATAGTTAAGTATGTACTTTACCTATTCCAGGCGAGGAAACACGGAGGTCCGGACACATACCACCAGCAGTGGATCACGTCGGTGTCACCACTTGTGGTGGTCTCCCATGGAAAGAATGAGACACAAGCGTGTGTACTCAGGATGGCAGCCCAGAGCAAATTCCAGTGCTCCCTTTTATTGAGATTTTAGTACATAGTAAGCAAATTGCATTGTGGATTGCAAGTTACATTGTAGATTACAATAATTAGAAATAGTACAGACTTGTTTGCAGTTGTCTGAGCTGCTTAACTGTTTCTGGTGTTTGCTTTTAATTTCCTTGCTTTATCTCAGTGACCTTTAAGCAAGCATGTATGTATATAAGGTCTTAGATTAATCTGGGGTATTACCCAATACCCCAGTCAAAGTTTATTCCCACAAATTACCTCAACAGCAATGACAAATCATGTCTGGAAAACCATGCCAAGAAAATGGCAAGGACTCATCCAGGCAGTTGTCAGGAGCCATAAACACACACACACACACACACATACACACATGTGTACATACATGTCTATGGAGATTCTCAGTCATCCAGGTCATGGTTGTCTTCAGAGCTGAAAAAGCTTCTTGGATGAGAAGAGAAACGTCTTCAAAGAAAAACCAGAAAGTCCAGTTGCCTCTTGAAAAAGTACCTTTGGGACACGGATACACACACACACACACACACCTTTCATTACTGGTCATATGACTGAGCCATTTGTTCTCTGGAATCAGTCCAATAAATGGATAGATAATATTAAACTTTCCCAAACAGATACGCTTCACATCTGCTGGAACAGCACTTCTAGAATTCCCAACTAAGCCTTCAGGGAATTGCCCTTCAAACAGAGGTGGGATTCTACCGGTTCGGACCAGTTCTATAGAACTGGTTATTACAATTCTGCACAGTTTGGAGAACCGGCAATTCACACCACTGGCCTGAGAGTGGAGCTGAATCTTTCTTAGGACTGAAGCTTCGATTTTTCAGTGCAGACTCTGGCAGCAGATTGCAGAAAGTTAGATCTGTGAGTGACTCTGTGATTCTGCAAGCAACTCAATTTGCCTGCCTGCTTTGCCTCGTTTTGGGTAAAAGTTTCTCTTTTATTAATAAAAAATTCAATATTTACATAAACATTTACAATATTTACATACAAGCCATGCCCAGCCAGTCACCTGACCACCAAGCCACACCCACAAATTAGGGCACACCCACAGAACCAGTTGTTAAGAAATTTGAATCCCACCCCTGCCTTCAAACACATCTGCAAGGCTCTGATTGAAAACACCAGCATCACTGGGCCATTTTCTTAATTGTCCCTATAGAAAGTTGGTCATCCATTAAGTTGCCCTGGGTGGGAACTCTACACAGGTAACCACCACTTACAACCACCAGAGTCCAAAAATTTCTGTTGCTAAGCGAGACAGTGGTGGAGTGAATTTACCCCATTTTACAACCTTTTTTTGCCACAGTTGTTAAGTGAGTCACTACAGTTCTTAAATGAGTAACACTGTTGTTAAGTCACGGGTGTCAAACTTGTGACATCACATTGCCGTCACATGGCGTTTTACGATGTTTTTTTTGCCATTCGCTGAGCTGGAGTGGGCGTGGCCTGCAGCGTGTGATGCATCCGGCCCGCGGGCTGCCAGTTTGACACCCATGTTAAGCGAACCTGGCTTCCCCCTTGACTTTGCTTGTCAGAAGGTCACAAAAGGGGAATCACATGACCACGGGACACTGCAACCGTCATAAACAGGAGTCAGTTGCCAGGCCTCTGAATTTTGATCATGTGACCATGGAGCTGCCGCAGCGGTCCTAAATATGAAAAAATGTGATAAATCACAAAGTGCTGTTGGAAGAATTATCCTTCTTGGTTCAGTTCCAAGTGGGGGAAAAGACACTGGAAATATGGAGGCTTTTTGAAAAGATGGTGTCAAGTTTGAGGCATGGGCGGTAATGAATGGAGATGAGCCAGTTAAACGGTGAACTTCAACTCTTTTATTTACATAGTGACAGCTCAGAAAACAGGGCAGCTATGGCCCTCTTATATAGATAACCCAATAACTATTTAACCAATAAGAACTCAGGAGCACTTGCTCCATTGAACCAATACGGAGGCTCTGTTAATGGCCAATCAGATTCCCCTGAACAGGCCAATCCGATCCTGCCATTAGACAGCCAATCAGAAGTGCAGGGCCAGAACCCTGCACTAACTCCAAGCTCCAAATAACTTTATTACAGTCTATGCATTCACAACAGATGGTTTAATGGTGGACAGGACCACATGGCTTGGAGCTCCTAAATGAAAAGGACGATCACATGCTTCAAGATGATGGGTGAAGGAAAAGAGGGGCTGAGATGCTGAGCGACCCTTAATTTTATACCCTTTGTTGAGCCCCACCTTAGTGTTTCCTGTTCCTGTGTAAGAAATGTATCCCATTGGCTGTCAGACTCCCAGGGGCGGGAGTTGTAACTAACTTTGTAGGCTTTGTCTGGACCACATGGCTTCTTCACCTGTGCTGGCTGATGCAATCTTCCCAGGCCAGATGGTGAGAAGGGTAGAGGCCTTTGTTATGTAGAATACGTTGGCCCAGGCCTTAATGGCCCATTAGCAAAGGTGGGGGGGGGCTGGGTTTCCGTCTCTCTGAGGTGACTTTATGCTTCTGAGTTTCTACTTCTCTTTTTAAGGGAAATATTCTGCCTTTTTAATATATCCTAAAATGTTTCATTTTCCTAGGAGAGGGGTGGGTTTTGACTTCCAACAGTGCCATTGTAATGTTGAACAGTGACTAAATGAACTGTTGTAAACCGAGGACTACCTGTTTATAGTTGTGCCCTGCAAAAAACAAAAATCACAGGCTAAAAAAATCCACTTATCAAAGCCCGGGGCTATCAGGGAAGGCTTTGAGGATCCAAATCAAATAATAATACTGTAATTTTTTAAAGAAAGGATATAAGCATTTGGCAGGATATCCTTAAGAAGAAGAGCTTATGGTTCGGTGGCTGGGGCTGGAGAGGTGGGACTTCTCCTGCCTGTCCAGGCGCCCGACTCAGGCCTTCTGGCTTCTCTGCTGAGTCACCCTGCAGAGCCCTTTTCCTTCAGACTGCAGCACGCCGATGCCTGCCTTAGCCTGCGCTGGACCGAACTGCCGCTGCCTGCTCCCGCCTAAAATTAATGCGTCAGTTAATTGTGCTTTATGGCCCAAGCCCTTTATGCTTACTCGCTTCTTTCTGCTGGGATCCATCTGCAGAACTGGCAGGTTGGAGAAGAAGGAAAAAAAAAAAAAAGGAGGGAAGGAAGGAAGGTGCCAAAGGAGCCGGATTGGAAGCAAAGAGGTTGGAAAGGGAGGGGAAAGCCAAGGGGGAAGGGCAGGAATTCCTTTGCCTGTGTTCTAACTCTTCTCCATCCCCATCCTAAAAAGCCAGGCTCAGAAGAAACTGGGAGGCTGGAGGAGCCAGGCAAGAGTTTCCTGGTCTAGCTGTGAGCGGAAACATAATCAATTGACTCAATTGTCAAAAGAGCTCCTAGGTATATCACCTTCTTTCCAAGAGACTTAAATCAATTGAGCAGTGTTTCCTCAACCTGGGGTGCTTTAAAATGGGTGGACTTCAACTCCCAGAATTCTGGGAGTTGAAGTCCACCCATCTTAAAGCGCCCAAGGTTGAGGAAACAGTGTAATAGGGTGTGGCCTGTTTTAGCTCCAACCTCAGATAGTCCTGGGGACAGGCCCAGGTAAGAAATGACATTTTGAGAGAAGACAAACAACAATATTTAAAGATGGATTATTAAACAATGATTCCTTCTGGAGGAGCAAAGCATTTTCTTTATTCCCTTGTGATCACTGAGGAGTTTTTTTGTTCTTCTTCTTCTCCTCCTCCTTGTAAAGGAGAACGTTGAGTTTTTGTGTATTCAGTTGCTGCTTCCATGCTCCGATGCTCCCTGTTTATTCAAGAGATTTCTCTACAGTGTTTCCCTGCCCTACTTCTGCTCAGATAACGCCGGTACCAGAACACCCATCGTGCTCGGGCTGCGTTTGGTGGGAGCTGGAATCCAGCACGTTTCCTGTGTGCGGTACTTACTGTCTGATCTTGTACAATATTGTTTTTCTCCCTTGCCTGCCTTTCCATCACATAAATGGGGCAAAAACTCAGTTAACAACTATCTCACATGAAAGCTAGAAATATCTAAAAAAAGTATTGAAATAAGGAAGATATCTTAATGGAATTAAACATGGTAAGGATTGTTATAATGATAGATATATATACTACTACTAAGTGAAGTAAACATGTCATAGTGTAAGAGACATTATATATATAAATAACAAAATAACAATGGAGAACTAATATCAATGTAATCAATACTTTTGATTATTGTTGCCCAAGATATCTCTACCCAGATGACACACGGTTAAATGGAAGATGAATTGTTTGTACTTATAAAAAAATAAAAAAACTTTTATTAAAAAAAAAACTATCTCACTTAGCAACAGAAATTTTGGGCTCAATTGTTTTCATAGGTTGAGGACTACCTCTATTTAACCCTCTTTAAGTTTATGGGGGGAATCTCTCTCTCCCTCCCTCCCCCCCTTTCATTCTCCAGTTATCTAGCTATATCTATCAAGATCTCCTGACTGAGCAGTGGGTTGGACTAGAAGACCTCCAAGGGCCCTTCCAGCTCTATTGTGATGGATGGGTGGATGGATGAGTCTAAAACAGCAGGAACTTTAAGCAGCCCTTTTTAAGCAGCATTGCTCATAGCAAAAGAAGTCTTGTGTCATTGGGACTTCAGGCCATCACTCCTCAGATAGATGAATATGGAACAGAAGAATTACAATGTTGAACTAGCTGCTGAAACATCACTGCAGCACACAGACTCTTCTCTGGGTGGCTACTGTATATTGGGGTTCAAAGTTCTGAGATTAATATTTGCCACCCCGGTGAGTGAGTCCCAGTTAGGCAGATATCAATGTATATTTTACCCCTTGATCTTGCAACTTTCCTTTGCTGACTCAGGAATAGTGTGGGTCTAAATCCCACCTGTATCTGTGCACAGGTGGTTTGACTGCTTGCCAAAGGCACACACAGCTGTGGTAGCTTTGCAAACCAGCCCTGTCTCCCATTGCAAGCAAAGGCAGCTTGCATTCGGATGCACATTTAGATTTTTTTTAAAAAAAGAGGGATTTTACCTTGTGGGGACCTGAAATCTGTGCAGGTGTTTGGATTCCATTGCAAGGAAAGAGCCTTGCATTTGAAAGAAAAAAATCAGATAGGTCTGCAACTTTTCCAATATATTTTAATGCTGGAGGCTAAAAGCCAGGCAGTGCCTCAACTCATTCTTGCCCTACCCCGTCTCCGCCCTAATCCTGAGCCTCTTCTGCAACTAGTGATGGGAACAAGCAAAGTCCACTCCTGAGCAGAGGGCAAGTCACAGGTCATCCACAGCTCTATCCTCAGCACTTGGCCTCCACTTAGCTTCTGCCTATTCAAGAAATGCTGCAATGCAGCTGTTGATGGTGCCAGCATGTGGTGCTTTTGCCAAAACAGTGCATGCATACCTAGGACACCACTTCTCCCTGCCTGCCTGCCTGTAATCAGGCGTCCTTCCCCACAGCCTGTCTTGGGATCTCTCAGAATAGGCACACCAGGCCGGTACGAAAGAGCCCCTTAAAGTTAAGGCATCTTGCCACTGCAATGAGCAGAAAGGCCAGGGGAGGATAACAGCGGCCTCATTCCTGCCAGTAGGAATACTGCTGTCCCCATGCAGTAGCCCTTGGTACAAGAGCAAACTAATTTTGCATTGCTGCCAAGGGAACAACTGGGCATGGCCATGTAGTTACCAGCAAGAGAGCTCAACTCTGAGGCTTTCCCTTTTAATAGCAGTAATAACACTAAGAGTTTAGTTTCAAGAAAGCAAAAACTTGGAAGAGAGAAAACGTGATGGGCAGGGGAAAAAAAGAGGAAGGGTTTTTTTCTCATTTGCTTCTACCTACTCCCATTGCAGGAGGAACCTTATAGCTCCTCAGGCTATAAAAGGCTGGCAGATTTATTTGGCACTTTGAAGTTCAGGTAAACTAAACCCTAAACCTAATGTAACATCATGCCATGCCAAGAAAAATCCATCACAGCCTGGCTTAATGTGAAGGGCTGGTTTGTGCAACATTGTAATGCACAACCTCAAATGCCCAACCTTGTTTTAGTGACTGTATTATACAGTGGGAGTCCAGCCCCTCTGAAGGGGTTTTTTTTTTTTTTTTTTGCAAGAATCAGAGATCCCCTCTGTAAACCTTCTGCAGGTTGAGCTTAGCCCAAACTCCTCCCTCTGCTGTTCCTCTTTGATTTGCATGTAGTCCATGCAGCAGTCTTTCCTCTCCCTTTCCCTGGGTGAGTGCATCTTAAAACACACACAGAGACACACCTGGTGTGAGCTGTTCCAGAACCACTGTTTTATGCTCCCAAGCTGCAGCGAATAGAGGGTAACAGTTCTTGCTGTTGGCAGCCTCTATTGCAGTCCTGGAATTATAATGACTTGCAAAGGCACCAGCAATTCCACTGCAGTTTCAGAGATTGCAAAAGAGATGTAAAAACAGGGATTTCTCAGCCCCTGGACTGCAGCGAGCTTGGTGCGGTGCTGGGGAAGGGTGATTTGAACATAAGAATGAGACAGCAATCCTGCATGGACCTCCTGAAATAAAACCCACTGAATACTTTTGAGGCATACCCCTGGATAGCTATGCATTAAAGATGACATCACCAAAGGACTTTGTGGTCTCGTATAGCTTCTGACCTTTTGCAGCTGGAAATATTCTACCCTTAGCTTCAGCCACTGATCTTCTCCCATTTCATGTGGGCTGCATTTGCAAATCACCCTAAGCCTGGTTAGTTTTAACCCTGATTAAGGTTTTGCCATCTTAGTAATGTGTTATATGAACTCCATCCGAGCGACTAATTTGCAGCTGAGAAGGTTGTGCAAAGCCAGAAAAGTGGGTTCATGGAGTAAACCAAGGTTAACCAAGGATAAGCAAACCAAGCAAACAGAGTTATGGCTGAAAGCTTTTCTCTGCTATTTGGTACAGAATGTGTATGTGGCTCAGCAGTTGTAGTATGTGTGTAACATATGGAAAAGAAAGCAGCTCATTGATATGTTACAATGGTTCTCCTCAGTGCTGAAAAGGATATTCTGATTGGGGGAAAAATAGATCAGTGGTTGCTCCAGTGTGGGTTTTTCTACAGCGTCTTTTCCCCACATTATTTGTTTTATGTAAAACTTGTATGTTGCCATCCATCTTATATTGACAGCTTACTCAACCGTTACATAAAACCACTGCAGGAAGTCATCTGCTGATTTTGGGTATATAACCAATATACCCTTGAGACTTAAATATATATTATTACCCTAGACCAGATTGAAGAGATGAGGCATGAAGGATTGTAGGGGACAAAACAAGCTTAAATGGAACCCCTGCAAGAAACTCTGAAGTTCTGAAGCTAGTTCTAGATGAGATTATATGCTCCCTTGAATAAGCCAGCTGTGGTCAAGAAAGTCTTTGCTGAACTTCTAGGTATCAGTTGTGGGTCTTTCTAGACTTGGAGTCCCAAGTCACAATGACTCATGCCCTCATCTTCACATTTAAGTCTTCTGCAATGCAGGCTCATGAGCCTGCTTCAGAAGATGACTTGAAACCAGCAAGGCAAGAGTCCAGCTGCTGGCATTGATGGATAGGCTTCCCTATCACTGATAACACTGACACTTTAGCATCAGTGCTGACACTGATAACACTGTGTTATAACAGTGCACAACACTTGATGCATAACACTGATGCTTTGGCTATTTAGAATAGAATAGAATAGTATAGAAGAGAAGAGAAGAGAAGAGAAGAGAATAGAATAGAATAACAGAGTTGGAAGGGACCTTGGAGGTTTTCTAGTCCAGCCCCCTGCTCAGGCAGGAAACCTGCTGCCAGGATTCCAGCAGTTGCCCTATTTCAGGCAAATGGTTACAGATTGATTTAACCTGAATGCCTATGGGAACTCACATAGAACTCGCATTCTAAGCCAAGATTGCTTAACCATGACTGATTGAATAATTGGCTGGGTTCTCATATGATGCAGAGCAAAAATCAAACAAAACATGGCTTAGTGCATTGGGGTGTGAAGATCTTGTATCCCACTTTTCCCCACCTGGATGCCTTTCAACAGGTTCTGACCAGTTCTGGAGAACCAGTCGTGGAAATTATGAGTAGTTCAGAGAACCGTCAAATACCACCTGTGACTGGCCCCTCCCCCTTCTATTCTCTGCGTCCCATTGAGTTCCAGCTGGTCGGCTGGGTCTTCCTTGGTTGCCCTCCACAGGAGAATGGAGCTGGAAAACAGGTTAGTAGGGTGGGGAGGGAATGAGAGATTTTACAGTATCCTTCCCCTGCCACGCCCACCAAGCCATGCCCACCAAGCCACACCCACAGAACCAGTGGTAAAAAAATTGAATCCCACCACTGCCTTCAGATATGATTGGGGAGAGTCCACCTCCCATTAATGGCCCTGTTGACTAGAGGACGCCTAGACATTTCATTCCATGAGCCTTAAAGGCACAAAATATCTTGGCTGTGGCTTCACTGGAGAGAGAGGAGAGGATTTCTCCTTGATTCAAAGGATCTTGTAATACTCTTTTCTCAGCCTTTTACACCATGTTTTTTTTTATTTGCGGGATGACAAATTTGTTGATTGTGTGGGCAATTTCCCAAGCTCTGCTGCAGAGTAGCATGTTTGCAAAGTGCCTGTGACACATAAAATCAAGGATAGATCACATTATATTTTTCTTTTTGAGGGATGAATTTTCATGTGAATAATCTGTTTCAAACCACATGCAGTGGGTGGGCGATGTCATGGCCATAAGTCAGCCAAAACAGTGAGTAGGGCCATCCCCAAAGAAGATGTGTCCATGTATTCTCCTTATTTTTAATATTCATTTTTATCTTTGGGGGGACTGTTCCCTATCTCTCATATACAAAGACACATATTCTTTCTCCATCTCCCCTGGAAATTGTAGGAAACAGGTGGGTGATTTTAAAAAGTTATAGATTGCCTGAAATTAGGCTATGGGCTACATGTGGCCCTAGGACTCTTGATTCTCCCCTGCTCCCCAACTGAAAAATAAACATACCCTCAAATTAATAAAACAATACTCCATGACCTCACAAGATGAAAGGGTTGATGGCTAAAAAGGGTTTCAGACATTTATGGATGTTTTCGTGGATAGCATTTCATGTCCAAGACAATGCATGGTAAAAAGCAACAAGCAGGAGTTTCCGTCTACATGCTTGGGAGCATCTTGAAAGCAACTGCTTGCCCATAATGGGAATCAGGAAACTGGACTGGAGAGATCTTTAGTCTGATTCAACTCTTTATGGCAGTGTTACTCAACCTTGGCAACTTGAAGATCTGTGGACTTCAACTCCCAGAATTCTCCAGTCAGCATACAACTTACAAGTTGCCAAGGTTGAGAAGCACTGTTGTGATTTCATGGACTCTGAATGGAATTGTGAAGGTGGCCCACCCTCATTTCAAGGTAGAATTGCAATTAGATATTTAGTAGATAGGAGTAGAATGATGGCTCAGTGGTTAAGATACTGGCTTTGTTGGGTGGAAAGCTGGCAGCCCAGGTTTGAGACTTGATGCTGTGCAATGGGGTGAGCTCCTGTCCTTGCCCCAGCCCAGCTCCTGCCAACCAAGCAGTTCAAAAGTGCGCAAATGCCAGTAGATAAATAGGAACCACTTCGGTGGGAATGTAACAGTGCTCTGTGACATCATGCTGGCCATGTGACCACAGAAATGACTTTGGATAGCTCTGCCTCAATGGTCTTGGAATGGAGATGAGCACCACTCCCCTAAAATTGACTAGTGAAGTAAAATCTGCAAGGACTCCTTTACCTTTTTTTTTTTTACTTATTAGATATAGAAAGATAAAACTGAAACACTCTTATATCTCTCCTTCAAATTCAAATCAATTTTCCCCTTAAAGGATAAATAGGACAAGGATTTGCCAAGGATGAGTTCCTGAATACTTATATTTCCATTTATTTATAACAATGTTTAGATTGTTTTTCATCAGACTAAATCCCAAAATGGGATACTGTATAATAAACATAGAATGGAGACCATCCCCAGCAGATAGGGACAAGTGGAACAGATGACCTGGGAACAATATTAAGGTAAGGCAAAAGATAGTTGATCATTAGAAGCTAAGAGCCATGTGCCTACCCTTTGAAGAAATGCCCTGTCTCAAACCCAATTTAAAGGGGAATTAGCTTGGAGAGCAATGGGGGCTGGAAAAATAACCACGTATAGTTAGCATCTAAATTTGGATCACACTAATCAGATTTGGCAGAGGTTCAGTGACTTAAAGGAATACCCCAAGATCATATTGTTTGACAGTCCTCTATCGGACTTAGCGCATCTATTAATATTAAAAATAACTTCCTCCCTCTCATCTGAAAAAAAAATAGGTCAACTATTCCATCCTTGTGAATAACATCATCAAATCATTGTCATACCTTCTGCCCCTTTGGATACTGTATTTGAATTATGTACCAATGGATGCATCAATACAGTTTTTAATTGCAAACAGTTCATCTGTTCATGGCTGGGAAGAGCTGTGATTCAAGAAGTGACAATAATTCTAAAAATTTTCCTTTACATTTCAATTAATATTAGAGGGATTTAATGGATATTGGCATGCTATAATTCTCAAAAGAACTGAAAAGAGAAGAAATGTCCATTCCTTAGCTGCCAAAATCCAGAGTGCCACTAGATGGCAGCAAAGAACTCCAGGATGTTTGTGGAAAGGGGAGAGTGTTGAAAAAATCAAGTTATGCAAATTATGTAACAGAAGCTCCATCTCTTGTTATATAGCAGAGAAGGCGAACCATTTTGTTGTGGTGTGCCAAAGGTGCGTGCATGCCAACACCCCAATGCAATGCGCCCCACCCCTGCGCATGTGCAGGCAACACCCTTCCCGCCTCCTTACCTGTACTGTGCATGTGCACACCTCCCAGCTGATTTTCGGCCCATTTGAGGCTGTTTTTGCCCTCCTGGGGGCAAGAGGGAAGCCTCTGCAGCCTTGGGAGGCTGAAAAACAGGCCTTCCGGAAATACCGGAAGTGCCGAAATGGCCCTGTTTTTCAGCCTCCCGAGGCTGCAGAGTCTTCCCTCAAGTCTCTGAGAGGGTGAAAACGGCCTCAAATGGGCCGAAAATCAGCTGGGGAGCTGGGGTTCGCGTGCCCGCACAAATGGCTCACCATCACAGTTATTTTTATTTATTTATTTTATTTGGTTTGTCAATTGCTTACAAGATAATAGGTATAAGTAAAAACATAGTTATGAATACATGGATACATATAAGAAAAATAAAAGAAACAATAGGACAGGGACGGTTGTTATATAGCAATAGCATTTAGACTTATATACCGCTTCACAGTGCTTTGTAGCCCTCTCTGAGCTGATTACATCAGCCTCTTGCCCCCAACAATCTGGCTTCTCATTTTACCCACCTCGGAAGGATGGAAGGCTGAGCCAACCTTGAGCCTGGTACGATTATATTACAACTTTTCTTTTTTTGCACTCTCTGCCCTTGCAATCACACTTGAAAAAACAAGCATTTAAGAATATCTTTATCTCCAACTAATGGTCATCTGGATGTTTGCAAATTGAGCACAGGACACAGAGACTGCAAGTGTAGGAAGTGCTCAACTTGAAACAGTTCATTTAGTGACCGTTCAAAGTTACAACAGCATTGAAAAAAGTGACTTATGATCGTTTTTCACACTTATGACCATTGCAGCATCCCCCATGGTCATGTAATCAAAAATTCAGATATCCCAAATGAATTGGAAATATTGAAGAAAATTATAATGTGCGCAGAAATGGATAAATTAACAAAAGAACTAAAAAATAAGGAAGGTTTGGATTATCATAAAACATGGGAGAAATTTTATGGTTGGCTAGAGATGAGGAAGATCAAGGAGAATAAGGAATGATTACATGTGTATTGAAAGTATACAGATGAAAATTATGTAATATTACTATTGGATTTAGAGATGTAATGACATTTTTATTGCAAGAAATTGTGTGTCTTTGTGTTTATTTGTTTAATAAAGAAAATTTTTATTAAAAAAAAATCAGATGCTTGGCAACTGGCTGGTATTTATGACGGTTGCAATATCCAGGGTCATGTGATTCCCCTTTTGCAAATTTCTGACAAAGTCAATGGGGACTCCAGATTCATTTAACCACTGTGTTACTAACTTAACAGCTGCAGTGATTGACTTAACAACTGTGGCATAAAGGGTTGTAAATGGGACAAAATTCACTTAAGTCTCTCACTTATTAATAAGTCAGATTATAAATAAGTCCACTTATTTTGGACTCAATGGTAGTCTGTTGACTACAATTGGGACAAGGATTTCAAGTATAATTTGTGGTGGTCATAAGTTGAGCTGCTCATGTGGCTGGACCAGATTTTATGACTGTTTTTATGACATAGTTAAGCAAATCACATGGTTGTTAAGTGAATCCTGCAGTTATAAGCCCCAATCCTCCCAAGTTTCCCAATATCTGAAACCAGCAAAAAAGCATCAGTTACTTGCAAAACCCCATTGCAAATTGTGATAATGTGACTGTGGGACACTGCAACTGGTTGCAAATGTGAGTGATTTCCAAGCACTCAAAATGTGTCATGTGACCATAAGGGGAGAGGGAGGAGCCTGACATTTTATGAAGACTGGAATATATATATATATATTCCAGTCTTCATAAAATATTTTTTTATTATCTCTCTTTCTGAAGGTGTATTTTCATTCTTCCATTGCTGGGTGTATATCATTCTCGCTGCTGTCAAAATGTGTGGTATTAAATACATTGACCCTTTATTGTAGCCCTCTGTTGTAATTCCTAGTAAAAAATAATTCTGGCTTGAATTCTACATGTTGTTGTCCCACCATTTGTTCTAGCCACTGTTGGATCTGTCACCAAAATTTCCTTGCCCGTTTGCATGCCCACCACATGTGATAATATGTGCTTGTTACATAAAGTACCCTTTCTGAGGCCATCTAATTCCAAACAGTTGTTGAATGACTAGTTGTAAGTTGATGAATAACTGTAGAACAAGGATGTCAAAATGGAGGCCTGTGGGCTGGATGCTTCACGCGCAGGCCACCCCAGCTCTGTGAAGGGAAAAAACATCGTGAAACATCACATGATGGCAACGTGACACCATGAGTTTGAAACTCATGCTGTCGAACATCTTGGAAGTGCCTTCTGCTTCACACAAATGCAAAAATCCAAAACAAAATGATAGCATTGAAAGTATGGCTTTGAATAAAGGGTTCCCTTATAAAACTGCTGGTGCCACCTTATTTAGAACAGTGTCCCTCGATGTTTTAAGCACCAGGGACCAGTTTCATGGAGAAAGGTTTTTACGTGGACTGGAGTGGGGCTGGTTTTGCATATTGCCTGTGGATGCGGTTTTGCTTGTTTCTGCAGCATTGTTTGTTTGTTTCTTGCTGGCATGCTGTGGACTGTTGCCGATCCACACAGACCCGGAGTTAAAGACCCCTGATTTAGAACACTGCACATATGAACTGGATTCACATAAAACATTAAACTTTAATAACTACAGTAACAATTTCCCAATTCCTGTGTTCGCATAACCCATGATATCTATAGAAAGTTAGCAGCCACCCCTCTCCTAGAAGAATGAAATTGTTTGAGAAATATTAAAAAGACAGAATATTATATTTTCCTGGACGATAAAAGAAGAAATATGTTTTAAAGACAGAAAGCAGCTCCCTGCCCCCAGCAGATATTTAGTGCCATTTAGAAAGACTGAGCCAGCATATCTAGAAGACAAAAGACCTTCAGCTCCAGAGTGATGGGATTAAGGTATGACCCTCCAGGACATAATTCTCAGCCAGTCCTTGAGTATTGAAGATTTGTCTTTAAATGAATCCAAACTCCAGCTCCTCTTTAGAATGATGGTTTATTCAATATAGCATCAACAAATACTCTAATCAGGCAAGAACAGCTAAAAGCCAGGCAAGGTTGGAGTTGGGTTTGAGTTTGCTGCCTTTCCTTTTATCACCATTATCATGAGACACACCCCACCACACCCAGGCCTATAAGCAGTTCTAATTTGGGCCACGCCTAACCCATTATCCCTAAATGCTATTAACCCGATAACATGTCGACATCCCTACTCTATTCCGACCCTAACTGATCCCCACCTGGTGCCACCTTCACTATGTTTTAACCTAAGTCCTAATTATCACCTATATGTGCCCCAATCCCCTTTAACAATATGCACCACATCAATACATGAAAAGAGCCATTTCTAGCAGCCCTGCAGTTGCTTCAGAATCCATCCTCCATCCCCATAGTTTTTGCAGAATCCATCTTCAGCTCTGCTGAGTCATTCCAAAGCCATTGGCCAGCACACAAGCAGAAATACAGATCTGGTAGCAGCAGAGATAAGGTGACATGGCCAGCTGACTTGCTGCGAGGCATATTTGGAGCTGATGGGCTCTGGGTGAACTCAGAGCCCGACAGGCGGCCCCCTCTACCAGAGATCCGCCTTTAAAGCAATAAAAAGGGAATAATTATTACCATAGTGGTTCACATCCCTCCCTTGAGTTTCCCTAGGTACTGTTTATGGAACCTCCATTGAAGACGTGGTACATTAACATCGATGTGGCTAACCCATGATGCCTCACCTAAAGGATATCCTTCCATTTTTACTAAATATTGTAGACCTTCTCTATATATCCATGAATTGAGAATAAACTCTATCTCATAATGATCTGCCTTTACTGGACCAGGTAACCGATCATTGGGATTACGTCTTCTGGGTTTAATGAGACTAATATGGAATACTGTGTGGACCTTTTTGAACCATGGCAGTAAGTTCAATTGTACCATAACAGGATTAATCACCCGACTTCTGGTAAAAGGTCCTATATATTTGGGGCCCAACTTTTTCCATGGGACACCCAACTTCTGATATTTGATGGACAAATATACTAAATCTCCCATTGAAATGGTGGGCGAACACTCCATTTCTTATCGGCATGTATCTTATAAACTTTAAATGCTTTATGTATAGCTTCATGTACGTTTCTCCAAGTTTCTGTGATCTTCGTAGACCAGGTGGTAGCAGTGGTAGGGTTGTCCATTGTCTCAAGTAATTCAGGTACAGCTACGAAATCCATTCCATATACAACCTTAAAAGGGGTGTGTCCTGTGCTGCTATGTAGAGTTATTACATGCTACTTCAGCAAAAGGTATTAAGGTAGCCCAGTCTGTCTGCTGATACGACACGTAACAACATAAGTAGCATTCTATTCATCGCATTGGCACTTTCTGAACCCCATTAGTATTGGGATGGTATGCCATACTCAGTCCTTGTGATGACCCTATAATCTGTAAGAATTCTCTCCAAATTCAGGCAGTGAACTGTACCCCCCTATCAGATATAATCCATCGTGGCACTCCATGTAACTGATAAACATGTTTAATGAATAGACCGGCTAATTTATGTGCTGACGGAAGACCAGTACAGGGTATAAAATGTGCCTGCTTGGAGAAAAGGTCTATTATGGTCCAAATAACAGTATAACCCCAGCTATTATGTAAGTCCACAATAAAATCCATACCGATATCCTGCCATGGACGATGAGGATCCGATACTGGTTGTCGTAATCCTAACGGTTTTCCTGACCTTGTTGTTGCACAAACATGACATCCTTTAATATAGTCCTCTATATCTGTCCTCATAGAGGGCCACCAAAATTGACATTTCACTAGATGTAATGTTTTTAAAAACCCGAAAACCCAAGAGTTCACCCAGAGCCCATCAATAATAGGATTAACCCATCTAGCAGCAGAGCTCACCACGTGGCACAATCACCTGGGAACATCGCATCACCCAGCAAGCTTCAACCAAGCCTGGGAGCTCAGACAACCTACAAAGTAAGCTATGAACCCTACAACAGCCAATAGAATACATGTTCTTGCACAGGAACAAGAAGTTCAAATGCAAAGCCCAAGAGAAGGTATAAATACCTCTCTCTCTCTCTCTCTCAACTCCATGGGTTCAGCTTCCGAGAACCCTGTGCTTAGTGGTTCTGCTTCAACGATAAACCTGTTGAATGATGTAACATGATGGCACATTACATGTTATTAGCTGAGTTATAACAATACACCAAACTATTAACGAGCAACCCACTTGTATTTTAGCCTGGGGGGATTTGTGTGAACCCATCCTCTAGTTTGTTTGTTTGTTTGTTTATTGAATTTATATGTCATGCCTCTGTCAGAGTCTGAATCTGAGGAGGAAGACAAACAGCTGACATGGAATGGGAATGTGGCTCTGTTGGCTGTGGAGGAAACTGGGGAAGGGCAAAATCCGGCTGGGCAGAGCAGGGAAGAGATAGAACAAGGGAGAGGGAGTTCAGAGGAAGACCCAGGGCCACCCCCTCTTCATCCAAGGGCACGCAGGGAGGAATGGAGAAGAGAGCAACATGGGCTACATGGCTTACGGGGAGGAAAGGGCCCTAGTTCCCTTCATTAGCCACACCTGGGAATGAGAGTTCAAAGGAAATGCATGCTGAGAGTGGCAGCTGCTGGAAGCAAACATGAGCTTATCTTGTGTTGACTTTGCTTATCTGTGTTCCTGGCATCTTCCTAACTGTGCTGAGTTATTGCTGTGCCTTCATGTCTGGAATTCTTGCTTCTTCCCTGTTGGACCAATTACCTCATCTTGCCTAGACTGGACTTATAGTTACAATTTTTGTTAACCACATTTTGGACTTGATTCTCTGCAGCCAAAGGCTGTTCCTAGGAGAGTTTTTCTCCAGCAGGTAACCAGGACATTGGGGGCAAAGTTGGAGCTAATAAAGGGTCTCCCACTGATTATCTGACTGTGTTGCCTTTGTGGCACGCCCTGAGTCATCACACTATATTGCCGCCTATTCACCCATGATGACTCAAGGTGGCTCACCTTATAATTACTCCATGTACAATATATTCACAGATATGGAAAAGATGTAGAGACCAGGAGCTCAAAGCTTAAAGGATTAGTGTAGATTCTACAGAGAAAAGAGAAATATTTTTGTGGTAAAGTATTTCTTTGATCCTCGGTGAGAGAATCGGTGGCGCAATGGTTAGAGTGCTGTACTGCAAGCTACTTCTGCTGCAGCCAGCTGCCTGCAATTTGGCAGATTGAATCTCACCAGGCTCAAGGTTGACTCAGCATTTCATCCTTCTGAGGTGGGTAAAATGAGGACCCAGATTGTTGGGGGCTGACTCTGTAAACTGCTTAGACAGAGCTGGAAAGCACTATAAAGGAGTATATAAGTCTAAGTGCTATTGCTATTGCTATCCTGTATAAATCTTTTAATTTATTTAATCTTGTAAGTTAGAACATACATACATACATACATACATACATACATACATACATTCCTCAAGTTACAGATAGGAGATACTGAATCTGGAAAATATATTTCTTCTTTAATATTCCAAAGATACCTTTCTGATTTGTAGGTCAGTCTCTTACAATGTGATGGTATAAATGCTTACTGAAAAGTCAGAACCATTCAATGCATAGGACTTAAATTTAGTCGCATCAGATTTGATTGCTAGCTGCTAATGCAGTAGCTATACACTCAGCATTTTACCTAGCCCTCTAATGGAAAATGGCTCCATGAATAGCTTGCAGAATGAATAATAAAAACATTTCCTATCTTATGCCCTCAGTCTTAAAGTCAAGCAGGCACCACAACATTAAAGAAACAGTCATTGGAATGGAAGAAGGGAAATAATGGGCTCAAGTTCCAGTTTTTGGATATGTTCTGATTTCTTTTTCTAATTGCTCTTTCATGAACCATTGGATATGGCCAGATTGGGGCATCTTTAAGAAGAGTCCTTCTTTCCATGGTACTCACTTTCTTTTCTTATTCCTCTTGAAAGTGTCTGTAGGGGTTCATCTGATTTTGCAATGTCAAGCAAATGATTTGCCCATCACTAGCATCATTGCTATTGCTCTTATTCAAGTCTGTTTTCTTCATTTCTAAGCTTCCTCCTCCTCCTCCAGTGACTGTTGATGGGAAGTGATAATCCTGGGTTCCCCAACCAGGGTTAAGGAGACAAGCTAAACAGAATGTGCAGCGTTAGTCAGATAGGCACACAGATAAATGAGTGAGATAAGTTTGTATGTTTATTAACATACAGTAAAAATAACAGATACGCTTGTGCTATCAAAATATAGTTTATTCCATTTAGAGTTTATAGCATAGTCAAAATAACAGTCCATTAGTAATGTAACATTTAGTCAGTCCATTCAAGGATATTCAGTTAGCAAAGTCCGTGCAGAATATCCAATGTCAGTTCACTTACAAATCAGTCCTTTGTTTATCTCTCCCGTTCGAGCAAAGCAGTCTTGAGTCCATGCAGCAATCAGGGATCATCAAAGCCAGAGAGAGCAAGCTGATGTTCCTTGCTTCTTTTAAAGTGCTTTCACAACCACTCCCTTAATTACATTCCTATATTTAAAAGTTGCAGACACTTTAACTTATAAACCATGATAACATATTTATTATTTTACCTAAACCATTCAGGGTAAACAATGTTATCCCTAACAGGAGGCATTTGAACTTGGAGGATAAAATGGTGCACTAAGTTATGAACATGCTCTTTCATTGTGGTGTCAAAGGACCAGAGGTGGTATTCAGCAGGTTCTGATCAGTTCTGGAGAACGAGTAGCAGAAATTTTGAGTAGTTCAGAGAACCAGCAAATGCCACCTCTGAGTGGCCTTATCCCCATGTATTCTCTGCCTTCCAAGTCCCAGCTGATTGGCTGGGTCTTCTTTTGTTGCCCTGCACAGGAGAACAGAGCTGGAAAGCAGGTTGGTGGAATGGGGTGGAAATGGAAATTTTGCAGTATATCCTTCCCCTTAAGTGAGGTGGAAATGGGGATTTTACAGTATCTTTCCCCTGCCATGCCCACCAAGCCACACCATGCCCACCAAGCCATGCCCACAGAACCAGAAGTAAAAAAAAAAATGAATACCACCGCTGCCAAGGACTTATTATGTCAGGAGGAAACATGGTGTCAAACAGGTCAATGAAGATGCCAGTTTACTTGATGACATGACTCATCAGCTCCTCTCAGGAGCAGACCTTGATAGAAAGGCTTCTGGCATCATCCTTAGCCCATCCAGGAAGGAGGGATGAGATTGTGGTTTTCTAAATCCTGTTCAGTTGCAGCTGCCAGTGGATCAGAAGTTGAGAGAGGCTGCTAATGCTCCTCTGTCATAATTTGATCACTCTCTGTTGTCCCTGGATTTCTCTGGTGCTCCCCTTGCTCAAGGCAGGCTGGACTTATTCAGTTGGGTGGCCCCAATAGGATCTAGAGAGCTCAGGATTGACCCTGAAGATCTGGTGTTATGGTCTGACGAAGGACTTGGTCACTGTATGAAACAAGAGAGCCGTGGGAGCTATTTGGATTGTTTCCAATGGTGGGATTCAAATTTTTTTTACTACCGGTTCTCTGGCCATGGCTTGGTGGGCGTGGCAGGGGAAAGAGACTGTAAAATCTCCAGTCAGAAGTGGGATTTGCTGGTTCTCCGAACTACTCAAAATTTCCGCTACTGATTCTCCAGAACTGGTCAGAACCTGCTGAATACCACCTCTGGCATGGCAGGGGAAGGATACTGTAAAATCCTCATTCCCTCCTCACCCCACTAACCTGCTTTCCAGCTCCGCCTGTGCAGGGCAACAAAAGGAGACCCAGCTGATTAGCTGAGATTCGGGAGCCAGATAATACATGGAGGCAGGGCCAGTCAGATGTGGTATTTGCCAGTTCTCTGAACTACTCAAAACTTCCACAATGGATTCTCCAGAACTGGTTAGAATCTGCTGAATACTACCTCTGATTGTGTCCCTAAGGCCGCTCTTTGCTTTAAGAACCTGAAACTCCCCTTGACTTACCAAGGAGTTGAGGGAAAAATAATGATTGGAGAGATACCTGGAATTCCACTGTAGGACAATGAGGAATGAACCTGACTGAGTAGAAGCTATAGCTGCCATTAAGGACTAACTTACCATGGTAAGAATGGTGAAAGGCCAGTAATTCTTTGCTTTTATTGCCTCTGCAAATAGGCACCCAGCTGCCCTATTTAAAGTAATCTGGGCCCACCTAGGGAGGACTGATTCATAGGTTTACTTGTGGGGATGTCATGAGGAATATGCTTGGCATCTGTTGGATACAGTGGATTCAGTTCAGGTTGGATTGTAGAGTTGAAGCAGGTTTCCTGCAGGGGATAGTTCAGTCTAGCTTAATTATCTGAGAAGCATTTGATCCAGCTGTTCCTGATGAAGTAGATAGTTCTAGAAACTGCTAACTTGGCTGCTTGCTTATTGGACTCATGTCCCTCCTGGCTGACTACAGCACACTGACATGTAAAGTGACATGTGGTTGAGTTCTGGCAGTGGTCAATTGTTTCTTGAGGGAAAGGGTAGGCCCTCTTCAGGAAGACTTTTCTGGACTCAACCATGCTAGACAGTATCTAATTTTTGTCCAGTATCTAATTTTCCCTTTTTAGGGAAGGAAGTTGAGATGGTTATAAAGCAATTCCAAAGAAATCTCAGAGTGGATTATGTGGACCTCTTCACGTTGGTTTTTAGACTTGGCCATGAGATTGAAACAACTTTGATTGCACTAGTAGATTATCTCTGGTAGAAACAGAATTGAAGTGATGCACCCATTCCTGCTTTCTTTCATCTCAATAATTTTTGATATTATCATTCATGATGTCCTTCTGGACTTGTTTCAAGTTTAATAGTGGTTGGCACTGTGTTGTGCTGGGTCTTTTCCTTCCTCTGGGGACAGTTAGGCAAGGTCTTTCCCATGGCCTTTTCCACTCCTTTTTAACATCTATATGAAGCCAACAGAACAGGGTGAGATATTATCAATTTGCTGATCACATTCAGCTTTGTAGTTCTGCCCTGGATCAGCCAAACAATGCTATTCAGGTTGTGTCTTGGTATCTGGAGGCTCTGGAACAACCTTATATCATGCTTTGGACCCTAGACCTCTGCTGGACGGTTTGTACCTTTATGACCCAATGTATGACTTCCTGGAATTACCTGTCATCAAGATTTGAGCCATAAAGCAGTGGTGGTAGGAAGAATCTTTAGCCCAGATAACAGATAATCAGAGTTGGAAGGGACCTTGTAGGTCATCCAGTCCAACCCCCTGCCCAAGTGGGAGATGCTACACCATTTCTGACAACTGGCAGTTCAATTTCTTCTTGAAAGTCTCAAGTGAAGATGCTCCCACAACTTCTGAGGGCAAGCTGCTCCATTGGTTGATTGTTCTCACTGTCAGAAAGTTTCTCCTTATTTCCAGGTTAAATCTCTCCTTGTTCAGTTTCCATCCATTGTTCCTTGTCTGGCCTACAGGTGCTTTAGAAAATAGCTTAACTTGACCTATATAGTCCAGGGGGCTCCAAACTTGGCAACTCCCAGAATTCCCCAGCCAGAATGACTAGCTGATGAATTCTGGGAGTTGAAGTCTTCAAATCAAGTTCAGAAACCCCTGCTTTAGCCGATGAATCAGAAATCTTGTCTTGTGCATGTCCAGTCTTCTCCCTTCTCTGCAAATGCCCTCCATCTTTTTATTTCAGCTTTGTTTCTGGCATGGCTCATTGGGCATCTGCTTTTTTCCCTTGGAGATTGGTGCTGTTAAGTTCTGTGCATGGGCGCAAGGAATGGAGATGAGGCAGTGAACAGTGAACTTCAACTCTTTATTAATCATTTTGAATAGAGCAAAAAACCCTAGGCAGCAGCAGCCCTTTTATAGGGCAGGCTGCTGACCTATCAGCCAATGAGAAACATGGAAGTGTTAAACCCTTGAACCAATGAGAGTGGCTCGTTAACAGCCAATCAGATTCCCCAGAACCGACCAATCCGATATCGCTATTATCGGCCAATCTGAAGTGCAGGATTAGAACCCTGCTTTTTCTTAAAGTTTGTTAAAACTTTATTTGAGCGCTTTTATTAGTTCATAACACCCCTTCTCCCCGGGTTCCGTTTGAGGGGTGCGGTGATGTAATCCCTGAGGTATGAAGGTTGTTTTGACTGTCTATTAGATTTACACTGTCCCACCGGTTCCTGTCTGTAGTCTGGTTTCGGCGGGACTTTTTTGGACAAATCTGGTACAGGCGGTTCCGCATCCTCACTGGATGACTTGGTGCCGTCGTTGTTGTCCTCCGATCTTTACGGGCTTGCCTCCATTGAGGTATTCTTCTGTGGCGAGGAGAGTCCCCTCCCTGATTCTTCTTCATTTATCGCGCCCGATTGCTGACTTCCTTCGCTTCTGCTTTCCACCATCTCGAATTCGGTTTCTTCGACATCCCCTCCCCCCTCAGTTTGGGAGTCACAGGAGTCGCGGGAACTGGGTTGTAGCCTAGAGCGAAGCTGATCTATATGGCGTTTCCATATTTTTCCATCGCAGGTTTGCACACGGTACGATCTGGGCCCGGTGGTTTGAATTAGGGTTGCTTCAACCCATAATGGTTCGCCGGAGAGGTTTTTGGCGAAAACTAAGTGGCCTAACTTGAACTCACGGCATTTTCCAGTAGATCCACAGGGTTTCTCTGGCTCGTAGGACGGGTGAAGCCGGTCGAGATGGGAACGGAGCTTGCGTCCCATCAACAGTTCAGCTGGGGTCTTGTTGGTGACGCTGTGTGGAGTGATGTGTTGGAGTAGGAGTATTCTGTTTATTTTGTCATCAATGTCCCTGTAGTCCATTTTGTGGAGAGTTTTTTTTAACAAATTGTACCATGCGCTCGGCCCTGCCGTTAGCCGCAGGGTGCTCTGGAGAAGTTAGCGCATGGTGGATACCCCGGTCCGCTAAGTATTGTTCAAACGCCAGGGCGGTGAATTGGGGTCCGTTGTCGGAGACCAGAACGTCTGGCAGCCCGTGCGTTGAGAATAGCCTATTCAATTTTCAGATAATGGACTCGGTTGTAGTATTCTTCATTTCGTGGATCTCGAGCCAGTTGGAATAGGCATCCACTGTTAGGAGGAACGTATATCCTTTAGTAGGTCCCACAAAGTCAACGTGGATGCGGGACCACGGCCCCCGGAGGGTTTCCCATTCTGTTGGAGTTGTTCTAGGTGGGGCACTGCTGACTTCTTGGCACTTTAAACAAGTCTTTACCCAGGCTTCGATCTGTTTGTCAATGCCCAGCCACCACGCGTAGCTTCGTGCGAGCGCTTTCATACGCACAATGGCGGGGTGACCCTCATGCAATGTTTTCAATACTGCTCATTGTAACCGCTCTGGGACGACGACTCTATCTCCCCATAGGATGCAGCCTTTTTGCGAAAAAAGTTCTGTTTGCCGGTTTCTGAAAGGGGTGAAGTCGTCAGGGGTTTGTTCTATTGGCCATCCTCGTTCAACCCAGCTAAGAACTCTCGCCAAGGCAGGATCTTGTTTTGTTTTGATTGCAATGTCTCTGGCTGTTAGCGGTGGTGAATGTAGCGTTTCAATCTGGAGTGTTGTAAGGGTTGGAGCTGAGTCGTCGACGGTTTCTGGAAGTGGGGCACGGCTCAATGCATCAGTGTGGGGAATGGCTTTCCCCAGGCGGTGTTGTAATTTATAGTTGTATGCAGCTAAAAACTCTGACCAGCGAGTCATTCTAGGTGACAATATGTAGGGGGTTGGCTTGTCTCCCGCTATAATCCCTCACAAAGGTTTGTGGTCGGTAACAATAGTAAAAACTTGTCCATACACATATTTATGAAACCATTTCACAGCAGATACAACAGCAAGAGCCTCTTTGTCGATCTGGCTATAGTTACATTCAGCCTTTGATAGGGT
>BHEV01082791.1:0-28080 GCA_004319985.1 Emydocephalus ijimae | reverse complement strand
CGATGAAGTCTCATTCATCATCTTCAGGCTTGGTCTTCAGCTCTGTGCTTCTCAGAGTGATATATATATATATATATATATATATATATAATTTGTTTGTTTTCTTGTTTTTGTGGGTACTTACATGAATGGTATTCAGCTTTGTTCGGCTATTTTCCCACGTCATTATAGTTGTGCTTTTAAAGTTGTAGCAACGTTTCGGCAGAATCTCATCTGCCATCATCAGGCTTCTGTATTGTGTTCCTCTTTGAGTCAGACTTTTACAGTTGTTTCAGTTTTTATACATACATACATACATATATTAGTATATTTTCATGGGTACAGGTATGTAGGTCTTAGCATGTTCGGGTCTTTTCCTGTGTAAGATTGAGAGTACTCTCAATCTTACACGGGAAAAGACCTGAACATGTCAAGACTTGCATATATATATGTGTGTGTGTATGTGTGTGTATGTAAATGTATATGTTTATGTATATATGAATGAATGAATGATATGAATATCAGCCTTTCCAAGCACTAGCTCTTTTATTTAGTTTAGAAAAAGTTTGTACTGGCTTTCAATTTCTTTTGCATTTTATTATTAAGTGAATCATCTCATCAGTGAGAAAGGCATTTTGTCTCTGGAGTTCTGCCCTAATGCGTCTGTCTGATGAGCAACAGCATCCTTAATGAATGCTCAGGGCTCTGTTTCTAATTTTGGAATGGATTAAAATGAATTTGCTGCAATTTTCAACCAATGGAGAATATGCTTAATGTACATCCTTCTTCTGTTTATTTCTTATGCAAACAGTATCTTCTTAACAATGCCCACTGCAGTTAATTTGCAAGTATAGATCTCAAAAATATTGTCTCGTAAAGTTTTAATAGAGCCCCATGCAACTTAATTATCTGTTATTGGCAGTTTATCTCCTGGGATGATTTGTTGGAGAAAGCTATTGAACTCTGAAATCACAAAACCTCAAATGGAAGTTTGACGAGTTATTTAACAAGAGACTGCAATAAAGGGGCATGGGGGATTCCCCAGATGCTTAGATTTTCTCTATGGCAATATACTTTTCTGCACTGAATAATCTCATTTAAAGTTTTGGAAGACTTTTTTGTAAATGGAGCAGTTATATTTAACACATATGAAGAGACATGAATTCCCTCACTGATGAAGACAGTGATTAGATTTAAAATAAATTCTCCAGTCTATCTATTGTTTCCTTTGCGACAATACTGAAATACATTCTGAATATTCTGAAAGAACTCCTTTCTTTTTAAGTTCCTGCTATCTGCAGATGTTGAGTCTTATATTTCCATGAAACAACTCAATCTACTCTGGTTGTCAGAACACACGAGATAACACAAAAACAATATGGAATGCCACCAGGACAATTATGAACATTACAATACTGCAATAAATTTTACTCAGATATGAATGATAACCACAGATTACTGGTGTCTCAAAGTAAATTAATTTCTTTCAATATTACATATTTGTAGTAAAAATATCATGGGCTATTAAGAAGGTAGAAGAAATATGACCACCAGCAAGTACAGGTAGACCTCGACTTAAAATAATTCACTTAGTGATCATTCAAAGTTATAACAGCATTGAAAAAAGAGACTTATGACAATTTTTCTCACTTGTATCTGTTGCAGCATCCTCATGGTCATGTGTGTCAACTTGTAAAATATTTCTTTGGTCTTTTAGAGTTGCCAAGAGAAAGGGAAGGGGGAGTAGTGTAGCAGCTGCAAAACCGAAACTGTATTCCATGGAAGTTTTCATAGTTTCCAGGCGACCAAAGTTTCTGCCCTTCAAAATTCTAACTCGAGAGTATGATAGATGACTCTTGGCTATGGATGTGTCCCATTAGAGAATATGAATTATGATACACCCAGGGGGTGGGGGAGAACCAGGGTCAAGGGTGACAATGAATGATGTGTCTCAGAGTCGGCTACACCCACGCAGTACTGGCATGTCTTCTCCTAATAAATCTTCTTTGAGCTTTGCAAATCAGGCTAGAGACTCATAATTGAAATGGGGGTAACTACCGGAGCCCTGACAATATGATTTACAATCAGGTGCTTGACAACGGGCTCACATTTATGACTGTTGCAGTATCCTGAGGTCATGTGATCATCTTTTGCAACCTTCTGACAGGCTAAGTCAACGGGGAAGCCAGAGTCACTTAACAACTGTGTTACTAATTTTAACAACTGCAGTGATTCACTTAACAAACATGGAAAAAAAAGTCATAAAATGGGGCAAAATTCACTTAACAAATGTCTCACTTAGCAACATAAATTTTGGATGCAATTATGGTCATAAATTGAGGATTATAAGACTCAAAATATGTTAAATTTCTTCAGATTTTTCAACCCATTCCAATCTACTTTCTAAAAACAATCCTCTGAATGTAGTGAATACTTATTGTCACATATGAATATGTGTAATATTGAAGAGCCTATTGTAAATACAAATCCTTTTCCATTTTTCTGTTTTTTTTCTACCTTATGTTACCAAGAAATATTTAAGAAATTTTACTTAGAAATAAATATTAATCAAATCTGAACAAATAGTAACATTGTAATCTTATAGTAGTGAAACAATTTAAACCAAATGAGACTAAATTCTGATGGAAAGATAATTTTAGCTAATATTTAGCTCTTTCAACAAATACATATATTGTACTAAAATTCTAGCAAAGCAAAAAGAGAAAGCCCAACAATTTCACCTAAAGTTTTTAACTATTGTTCAATGATACCGAGAGTGAGTCTGTTCTTGCATTACTTGGTTCAGTGTAGCAGTAAATTGCAAAAGCTTTTCCTTTCTAATGTTCACCTACTTTGCAAAATTAAACGTTCCGTGAATCTGAAAAGAATGAAAAATATTAATGAGAAAATGTGCCGGATATGCCCCCTTCCTCTATCAAGCAGCTCTTCTTTCAGTCACTCATGCCTTGATAATCCTTTGGATAGACCACCACAATGGGCTCTTCATGGAGCTATCCTTTAAGAATATCCAGGAGCTGCCGGTCCAATAGTTACATTTTAAGCCCTAAATGGAACAGGTTATCTCTGGAACCATCTTGTCCCAATTACATCAACTCATTCCTCAACTCAATCAGGTAGGAAAGGTATGTTGTGCACCCTGTATTCAAAGAATTTGATTGACAGGTTTAGGAAGGAAAACTTCTTCTGTTGCTCTGCCCTATGGAATATTTTGCTACAGGAGATGAGGTGGGCCCTATTCTGCTAGTCTTTCTGAAGAATATCAAGATCAGACTCTGCCACTGACTTGAGAATCTAAGAATGACATGCAGTCCTGAGGATTGGTTGGTGGCTTGAGGGTATGCTGCCTTTTTAAATTTATAACTTTTTTTCACTTTGTTTCTATCTATGTTTCTTTTATACGACTGTATGCCTTTTATTTATAAACTATCCAGAGTTACTTAGGCAAGAAGGATCATATATAAATTTGATAAATAAATAAATGGTGGTACACTGTAGTGAATGTAATATCTGTTTTCACAGGATTCACATCTGATCCATTTCAAAACTCCTGAGGGTTTGGGACACTTCTATATTGTGTTTTTGCATTACTTCTGAATCAGCTTCCTACTTAGGTAATTGCATTCTTTTATCTTTGTGGGAAAACAGTTTTATTTTTATTTTTATTTTTCCGAAACAGCTACAGTGCACATCAAGTCACAGTAAAGACAATCTTTCCATTTGAAATGCTGATTGCAACTGATGAATGAGCTTTACTATAGGAATATTATTTGAAAATCTTCCCTTCTATATTTCCTTTTCTTCTATTCTGTTATGTAACAGTACATTTCTCATCAACTAATACAAGTTTTAGCCTGTTAAGAGAGTTTCATCTGGCAATCAATTCCAGCAGAATAGCAGAGAGATTAAATATCTGCTGTTTTTCCTCAAGGTTTTGGGTCATTGGGAGATCACTCACTTTAAACAATGTTGCCAATTTTCTTCTCTACATATTTGATTATAATAATTATGCTTCAAAGTTTCCCCTTTTCATTGTTTAATGTAACATCCTACATAGCTACAAATTTATGTTTTTGTTTTGCAACACACTACCTACAAAAAAAAAAATCCTGATTATGTTAGTACTGTTTTGTTCTCACAAACCCATACTTCCAATTTGTGTATAACTGCATTGTCTTACCAAACACAGAAAACTTGGCAACTTGAAGTGCTATATTTGCAGGGCAGCTTTCCTATGATTAACAGAATCGTGATTCTTTTCCAACCTCATTTTCCAAGTTCATCTAATACCCTGCAGATCCGCTAACCCCCTAGACTAGAGTATGCTAAAATAAGCTGTACGGCAAAGCTGCTGTTTAATACATATTCGGCATGGATGTGATCCTGCAAATTTCTTAGGCTCTGGACAGTGATTAATAAATTTGGTTTCCATACAAATCCTCCAATACAAATTACAAGTTCACTCCTGGCATTAACCATAAATAGCCAGGGTCCTCTGGAGATATCTTTTCCCGCAGTTGGCCGCATAGGCCTTCCCGCATGGTCCAACAGCTTCGTCCCCGTGGCGGTTCGGAACACATCGCAGATTTGGCAAAGCTCGGATGTTAGGAGACAATAAGTGGCGTCAACGGACCGAAGCCATTTTCTAACAGGCAGTTCCGATGCAACTATACACTAACTCCTCCCTCGGTTGCTGCTTACATCGGACTCGAGCATTCAGAACTCAAGTAAGAAATCACGGAGCCCAAAGGGCTGATCTCCAAGCAAAAACTATCTGGATATCAACAGGTTTTTGTGTTTGGAGAGAGCAATGCGTCTGTTTGAAATGAAATCATTGTCAATAATCTGACAATGTCAGTAATCTACATCTTTATATATTAGAAGGCGGAATTAACACCATTCGGCTGTCAATACAGAAAATGCACAACACGAAACGGTTTTTTCCTGTTAACAAACTACAAACCCCATAAACCAACGCGGCGGCGGCGGCGGCGGATCCTTCTGAGCTTGCGTGTAAATTGCTATCGATGGAGGCGGGGCTAGTGCAACTCGCGTTTCCTTTTTTCAATGAATTTTTCCAGTGAAATTCGGGAGGAGATTTGGGCACATGCGTCAAAGTTGTAGTTTTTGTGTTCGGCGTGATGCGGCGTCTGCAGTTGTCTTTTGGGGTTTTACATGTTTTTATTCTGTTTCTGTTTACTGTGTGCTGGGGAAGTAGCTCAGCAGGTGAGTGTTCTTAGGATGATTTTTCACTGATTGGAAACAAATGGCACCGAAACGTATCTCGATACAATTTTGTTTTGCAGCATGCTAATCTATGGGATCCAGGAATTCTTTCTGCAGCATCTCATTCTTGACTCTCTGGAGTCATTCGTTGTGCAGGGGTCAATATCACTATTCCTTTATAAGTTTCCTTTTTTCTTATTTGCCAGAGATTTGAACATTCACCTGGAACTTGTTTCCGAAATATGCTTTAACCATTCTCAATATTATACTATTTTGCAAATTATTAAAAATAAAATTTACCGAATTAAAACACTAAATTAAGATTTGTCTACGACTTGATATCCTGCAATTTATCAGAAATCTTTGGCATCACGACTAATTCTAGGAATTTCACACATCTGGAAGCAGTACTTTTTATACATTAGAAAACACTGATAAATCTTAGTCATAAAAAACAATATGATAGCATTTGCTTTTGTAATTTATTAGAACGGTGCAGCACTTTGATTCAATTAAAAAAAAGTGTTTTGACATAACATGTCTGTCCATTTTGACCAGCTGCATCTTTTCCTGTGCTTCCTTTTTACCTCTGAAGCAACTTTTCCGAATCAAGTGGGGACTTTCTGCATATTAAGTAATTAATGAAAAAGAAACGTTTATCCAGGTAAAATTGCATCTGTAGACTTGTTTAAGCAATAATGTAAGCATTGCTGGAGTATATCCCCCCCCCTTGGACATTGGAGAATGAAAGCCATTTCTGCTCACTTGTTGCTTTAACATATGGTAACTGTTTGTTCCAGCTCTGACTGGACTATGTAGTGTCAGAAGACTGTAGAATAATGTAATGCAACATTATTTGCAAAACAAAATGTTATTATAAAGTTTTACTCACAAGATTAAATGCTACCTCAGTGCCACTGCATTTAAAGCCACATTATTCTGTGAGCATAAGCGTAGATGATACCAGAAAGAAATTTGTGGCTTAGCATGGTCACCGAGTAAATGAAGAACATTTAAATAAATAATATAATAAATAAAATAAATACATTAGCTTTCAGTGATAGTTACTTCTACACCTCATCTACTTATGCTATACATTGACCTTTTTGATGAAAACTATACTGTGCAAATAAATTATTCATGCAGATGAATTAAATTGTAGGCAAATTTTATAACTTTATAACTTTTTAATCTCTTTCTAGTTTGTAAGTCCCTTTTTTTCTTCGATCCAATTAATGTATCACTGTTAATCTATCTATTGGCTAACTCATGTTTATCAGAACTCAGAGCAGTTTATATGAAAAACAATACTTTATTATTCAAAAAAGAGCAAAATAATATTCAACATGCTAAAGGTTCAAAGGAAATTAAAGAGATACAATGATATATCAATTTTAAGTTGCAAGACAAATATTTTAATATACTTAGTATTTAATAAGAAGTTCATAATGTATTTCACTGTAGTTATTTAATTGTATAATTTAAGGGAAAAGAATTTAACCATCTGGGGCTTTTTTGTATGTTTTCATATTTTTGGAACAAGTAGAATTAAAGGAAAAATGAATAACTTTTAGCATAAAATTGTAAATCCAATTTCATTCATATTGCAGGCACAGTATTCATAGAACATACTGTATATGAAAACCTTGTACTACCTGTATCAACACCACAGTGGAAATAATGATATTTGCAAAAATGTTTCTGTTTAAATTTTAGATACACACTGGAAAAAAATTCTTGTTCAAATTGATGAGGCAGTGAAGAACTACAGGCCATGTGTGAAAGATAACTGTGAGTGTCATCAAAGGTAATACAATAAAGATATATTTGATGGTTCCATCCATGACTTATGTTCTGATTACATGTTTACTCATTAAGAACTTAACATTAATCAAATTAGCTGAATCTTCTGGGTTTTCATATAACTATCAGCAATGACTCGGTTTGTATAAAATGTATATTTTAATATAGTTGAAATGGTCTGGCTACTTTGTAATTCTGTAAATTATATGAATATAGTTCTCATGTTGCTATATCATAATTGATTTTTGGTTTAGTGTCTTTTACAAATTTGGTCAGTGTTAAACAAACTTCAGTTAAATCATATCTTGGTGGAATTTCAGTGCAGTTCAGCTTCCATTTATAGCATGGTTTTATGCAATATGCTAACTGTAACATGATTCACTTAGAATTTTGTGTGAATCTGGCAATTTGATGTAAACAGACAATTATGGTTTTGTCAACAAGTTAAACCATGGTTTAATATTTAAGATTTCCTTTTTCTCTGTGTAGTTGACAGGAAGAGTTCAGAGGCATTTGCTTCAACCTTAGTTAAATCAGAATAATCAACAGAATAACAGAGTTGGAAGAGACCTTAGAGATTGTCTAGTTCAATTGTTGGCAACCAGTGGGCTGGGGACCACTGGTGATCCACAAGAAAATTTTGGTGGTCCACAGAGAAATGTCACCCTCAAAGCAATTAATCCAGGCTGGTGGGAACACAAGGCTGCGCCACCCACATGGCCCACAGGAACACAAGGCTTGCGTCGCTTGCATTGTGAAAAACACGAGGTAGAGAGGGGAAAGGGTGGAAGGAGGGAACTTGTCCCATGCTTCTGGCCTGGCCGCCTGGCTGCTTCTTTCTGCTTCTTTCTTCTTCTGCTTTTGGCTACATGTTAGGAAACTAGCAAAAGTCTTTCTCTCCTCCAAACCCCACCAGAAATGAGTCTTTGGGACCCTGCAAGGCATCATGCTCCAAGAGGCTGCGTCGATAAAGATTCATTTCTGGTGGAGTTGGGGGAGAGAAAGAAAGGCTTCTGCTGCTTCTGCTGCTTTCCTTGCATGAAGCCAAAAGTCTCTCTCTCTCCCTCCCTCCCCCCGAGAACAGAGCTGAAGACGATATCCTGCAATCCCAAATAAAGAATGATCAATCGGTAGGAAAATGGGATGTGGAATTTTCCTGCCGACTCTTTTTGGGATTTTCCCAGGGTCTCTGATCCACGGGATTTAAAATTATGAGTTTGGTGGTCCATGCGATCCAAAAGGTTGGCAATCCCTGGTCTAGTTCATCCCCCTGCTCAGACAGGAAACCTTACCTACACCGTTTCAGATGGTTGTACAAACTCTTCTTAAAAACTTCTAGTGAGGGAGCACTCACAGCTTCTGGGGGTAAGTTATTCCACTGATTAATTGTTCTCACTGTCAGGAAATTTCTCCTTAGTTCTAGGTTGCTTCTCTCCTTCGTTATTTTCCATCCATTGCTTCTTGTCTTGCCTTCAGTTGCTTGGAGAATAGCTTGACTCTTTCTTTGTGGCAGGCCTTTAGATCAGGGATATCCAACTTGCTGCCCGCGGGCCAGATGTGTCATGTGCTGGCCACACCCATGCCTAATTTAGCAAAGGGAGAAAAAGTCACAATAAGTCACGTGATACTGCTGTGATGGTGCAAGTTTGACACCCCTGCTTTAGATATTGGAACACTGCTATCTTGTCACCCCTAGTCCTTTTCATTAAACTAGACCAAGGGTTTTCAAACTTGTCAAGTTTACAACTTGTGGACTTCAACTCCTAGAATTCCTGAGCCAACATCTGAGGGGGAATTCTGGGAGTTGAAGTCCACAAGTCTGAAAGCTGTCAAGTTTGAAGACGCCTGAATTAGACATACACAATTCCAGCCTTTTTTTTTTACATATGTTTTAGTCTACAGTCCACTAATCAAGTTTGTTGCTCTATTCTGCAACGTAATCATTCTTTGATTATGTTGCAGAAAATAGATCATCTTCAAAATCCATATTTGCAGAAACTTATCATAGTTCTGAAACCCTGAGGTTATCAGATTTCTCCTTGCTATGCAGAGGGTTAAGATCTTGAGATTTTTTTGGACTTTATTAACATGTATGATTCTAAATATATGTAAAATAAACTCTTGAAGCTATAGATTCCAATGGCTTCCCCAGGCCCCAGATATGTCTAGTATTTAAGATAAGACAATCATTTCTTTTCCAAGCTTTTAATTGTTAATTACTGATTTAACTTTTACTGTAATTGTATTAATTTTGTTATATTTTATACTTTGCATTTTTATTGGTTAAAGTTATTTTGAATATTGGAATAAACAGAAAAGTGAGGTGTATATTCAGTAATAACAGAATAAAATAAATATTTTCATTGTATTTATCACACATTTTAAATGTATTTAAAAACTTATTAGAACAAATAAAATTGTGCCTTCTTATAATAATCTATTTTATTCTCATTTTGAATACCCTTTCCTTGAAGGTAATAATACCTTTATTAATTATACCTTGATAAATTATTTTAAGATTGTACTACACACTTGTTTTAATTTTAAACCATTTTCGATAAACTATCCAAAGAGGTTCTCTAGAAAGCAAAAAAACATATTTAAAAACATCAACTGTGCATATTATTTACAGCATTTTTCTGTAAAAGAGAATTCAATACAATTTCATAACGGAAACATTTTAAAAAAATAGGTCAGTACACAAACGTTTTAGAATGAATAGAAAGAGAGCAAAATAGAACAGCAGTAAAATAAATCAATTTAAGTGGGCCTCAAGGGATCAGTGCGTCCAGCCACTGCTCATATACGATGAAAAATCATATAGTTGTGCTAAGCCAGGATTTTATTGAACTAGCAATATTTCTGTGGTTCAGTTAATATTAAGCAAAATCAAAGAATCATTGAAACTTTCTTTTTACCATGTTTATCTTGGTTACTAAATCTACAATAGAAGGTCTGAAGTAGAAGACATTTTGGAGCAGACACCAGTCCTTAACCCAATTAAGATATTTTAGCATGATCTAAAATATGCAACTGTAGAATGTCTTCCTTAAATATTAATGAGCTAAAGCAGTTTCATGAATTGGAATGGACTAAAGTAGAGGCAGGCTAACGTGTAAGAATAATGGATAGGTGTAGGAAAAAATTGGTTGAAGTATTTGCTGCTGAAGGAGGTGCCACTAGCCATAAAAACTATAGTTTAAGGAAAGAATTTTCTAGCAGAAACAGAATAGTGTTCACTGTGGAGATAAAATGACATACTGCTCTGTATGTTGTTTGTTTAACCTGAATCTCTTGATCTATACTAGTATTTAATTGAAACTCATGTCATACATACATACAGCTTGATTACTGATCATCCTAAAATATTCAAAAATTTTCTTACAACTCATGAAAATACATGGCATGGCCAGCCGGCCTGCTCTCTGCATCCTCATCCAGTTGGACTGTTCCCACATCCATGACAAAGTAAAATAACTATATTCAGCAAACTAAAAATATAGCAGCAGCCACCAAGACAAATGTTATGGAGAATGGGAATTGTTGGGGAAATGACTGGAGGTAGCTGGAGATAACACTGAATCTTCTCTACCTCATTTGCTACTTCACCTTGCCCATTAGTATGGCTGATTCCAAATCCGCACTGAATCTTCGCCAAGCAAAACTATTCCTAACCTTCTTGTTAACTGTTATTACACTAACCTCTAGTATTTAACAATCTCTTTCACTTTAGAGTTAGGGAACAAGACTTGGCTCCTTTTCGAGATGGAATCTCTGAGGAGTTGCTGTCAGAAGCAATCAGTCGAAAACTTGGGACACACTATCAGATCATTGAGAAGAAGTTGTACCGGGAACATGATTGCATGTTCCCTGCAAGGTGAGATATGAAATCTGTCAATCATATACTCAAAAAGAGAACAAGAGAGAAAAACAGGGAAATCTCCCTGTGCCATTAATTTATGGATCATTGAGCAGAAAGTGTTTGAAAGGGCTGAACTCTAATGTAAGGGAACTAACCAATTTTGTATTACCTTGCTTGAAATGGATTTGCTTTTGTGAGAAATCAGTATTGACACTGCACTTTAGTTGTGCAAGAAGATGATATGGGTTAAAAGCTAAAAGAAATCAGGAATAAATAAATGAGGGAAAAGAATAATTGTTATGTATTATTACTTATATTTGTCAGGTAAAGGCTTGTGGCTTTATTTTATGTGCTTTATGATGGAAGTAAAACAAAAAGTACTCTTTATAATATCAGTTAATGGTATGGTGCTTTCTCTCCCCCCCACCGCCCTGCCCTCCCCCTCCCACCCCTCGGCTCAGCCCAGTTTCTCATCTCTGCAATGCTTCCATCCTATTCCTGTCATTGGAATGGTGTAATTTTTATCCAATCACAGTCTGGTCATTCATCCCATTTTAACATTTTCTTCTAACCACTTCGACTTCATCCTACTTTTGATGAACCATTTTGCCTCTTATGGGACATCCTTCCATAGGATAGGAGGTCTGTACCTTTTCTGATATTTAACGCAGTGTTAAATCTTAACTGGTTGAAATATTATTTAGGAATGCAAGTCGAGTGGATTATGTCTTTTAAATCAGTGATCCCCAACCTTTCCGGTTCTGTGGATAGCATTGCGGGAGTGGGAGGGCGGATGGTTTCACATGCACCCACTGCTTGCATAAATGGAGCTTCACACCCTCACCCCTGGCTTTCATGGCCCTGTTTCCAGCAAACCATGACCCAGTATCAGATTGTGGCTTGGGGGACGGGGACCCCAGTGTTAGATGAATGGTGGTATGGTTACTATGTTATGAAAAAAACTTGTGAGAAGTAATCTTTAAAGAATAAATATTTTTATAATAACATGGAGCCTCTCAGTAAAGAACAAATAGAGCAACAACCAGCTATTTTTCTGGTAATTTTAACCATTATTTTCTAATGAGATTAGAATTTTAGTAATTCGTCATTCTAGCGCTTTTGAAAATACAAGAGATAATTATTTAAAACAACCAAAGGGGTAAAATGTCAAAAATTTATAGACTATTATTGCAATTAAGATATATACACTTTAGCTTTAAAGGAAGTGATGAGATAGTGATATTAAAGAAAGAAATGGGAGGTATGAAAATCAGGTAGATTCACTTTAGTTTTTACACAAGAGCGTCAGTGGAAAAACATATTACTAGTATTTGACACTGATTAGATTAGTATGTGTACTCTATACATGGGAACTATTCCAAATTCTGAACAGAATGTTTAAAAATGTCTTTTTTATTTATACACATTTTAAGTAAATATGGTAAATTTATCTCCTTTTGAATTTTTTTTCTTTTTTTCTAAGCATTGTGGATGTCTGCTATTGAGTAAATGTTTACTCAAATGTTAACTGTTCAACGAAAATAACATAAAAATTTAATCTAATTTGCTTAGATTCATGCTAATTAAAATGACATAAAAGCAGCATGAATGAGTTGGGCACCATTTGTTTACTTCTGTCAACCCTCGGAGGTAGACCAGATCAGAAGACAGCACCACCAGAAAGACTGGAACTGTAGTAGTTTCAGCCCTCAAAGTACAGCAGACTAAGAAATCGATGCCTTAGGTCGGTACTATCTTTATTGGAAAGCTATAATAATAGACCGATGTTAATCTGTGAATCCCCCAACCCCCTTTATGCTTGTATGAACTGGAGAGATACTTGTTTGAGAAATGTACTCATGTTACATCCTTGCTCTAACCTTCCTGGCTTTTGGGGGGCTTGTTTTGATGCTCTGTCCAAACCTCTTTCAGCAAGAACATTTTAAAAAAGGAAAGGAAAAAAATAATTTTCCAAGTGAACTCCTTTGCTTGCTTTGGCCATCTGTGAGGTTGACTTTGTTTTGTTTTGTTTTTTTAAATAACCAATGCCTTAGTCTGATGGGTAAAACATAGCCAGTGTATTCTACTCCTAGTTACCCTTTTGATATATGATTGCCTACAGATGTAGTGGGGTTGAACACTTCATCCTGGAAATTATTCAGAAGCTTCCTGATATGGAGATGGTCATCAATGTGCGGGACTACCCCCAGGTGCCCAAATTTATGAAACCAAGAGTGCCTGTTTTATCTTTTAGCAAGGTGAGTGAACAGAGACCTATTACTGATCAATCACATTAGATAGGATAAATACTATATTTCATTGAATCTCTTGTATGGAATGGAATATTTTGGTATAACTAACATGCTTTGCTCGCCTTTTTCTCTCAAAGACTTCAGAATACGATGATATTATGTACCCTGCCTGGACATTTTGGGAAGGGGGACCAGCTGTTTGGCCAATATATCCTACAGGCCTTGGGCGTTGGGACCTAATGAGAGAAAACCTCCAAAGGTAATCCGAGGAGAGAATAATTTTGCTGTATTTTTTTTTAAATGAAAGAATCCAAATTTAAATTGTAATAGGGCCATGTGGACCAGTTACTCATTCTGAGCAATAACTTATACTTTGTTAAATGAAAGCTGCAGGCTTTAGTTGCAGACTGTATAATTCAAAAGAAATGCATATTGGTCAAGCTAATCTAAGATGATGTAATTCTGCTTCAGATTGAGAAAAATCCATGCAGAAGGTAGAAAAAACCAAGCTTTAGAAAGCCAGTAGGAAAATTCACATGTAGAGATTTGTTTTGATTTGGTGGACTGTTTTGATTTGGTGGATGGCATTTCCTTGGTAGATGCTGTTGGGAATTGGATTCTGGGATTGAATGCAGCAACCTCTTCTTTCTTTCTCTTTTTGGCATCCTATTTAGTCTCCACCCAATGAGCTGCAAGTAAACAGAAAAGCAATATCAGAAGTACAACCGTGCTTAAATGTTTGTGAGCTCTTTTTAATTTTCAATATTTTTGCATAAATATAAACTAAAGTATGATTTGTACAGAAGTCCTGGAACTAAATCAAGAGGATCAAGTGAATGAATAAAAATCAGTATGCTTGTTTTTTTATTGACAACTATTAACTATTAATGTCAGTATTTTAATACTGTGTATTTATCAAAATATTCTTAGGTCAGCAGAAAAATGGCCCTGGAAGAAGAAAATTTCCAAAGCCTATTTTCGAGGATCTAGGTGAGCATTTTTCTTTCTTTCAAGTACTTTGATAGTCCTAATATTGTAAATAATTATTATATTGTACTGCGCTGCCCAGGGAAATTAAATGGGTCCATTGAAATATATGTATATTTCCTTGAGTTGTTTTCCTTGAGTTGATATCAGCTCCTGGGGAATATGTAGACTTATCTCTGTTATTTTCTTGGCACCAGTACTTTTGCTATGGCGATCTTCAGGAATGTTTTTACTATATAATACCATGCCGAGAGTAGTGGGAGCCAACTGATAATGAGAGCCACTAATAGTAGGCAAATAAAAGGTTTCTGACATGCTGATCTTTCCAAGTAAAGTCCCAGAAAACCAATGGATGGTAGTTATAATTTTCACTTGCTCACTTTAGAATTACATGATTTATTGCCCAATTTATTTGAAAAGTGTCAAATTGGAAGAAAGCCAATCTAATGGTTCTGTGTGATTTCTGTGGTAGGACAAGCGCAGAACGGGACCCCCTCGTTCTTCTTTCTCGAGAGAATCCAGATCTTGTTGATGCAGAGTACACTAAGAATCAAGCTTGGAAATCTGAAAAAGTAAATACTATGGAATACTATTCAAATGTTATTATTACTATTAGTACTAACACTATTATTTTTTTTCTTTTCTCTTGTAAGAGAAAATAGAATAATCCATTATGAAGTCAGATAGAGTTTCAAATATTTACAATCATTAGTACATTTCAAGTTTTTCTATTTCAAGGGAAAGAATATATTTTTGACAGGTTGAAAATTATCTATTATTTTACTATAGTTGATTCCTTTACTATCAAAGACTGATGGGACTGCCACTGGACTTGTACGACTTATTTTAATATGTGGTATCCAACTGAATTTTATATTTAAATGTGAAATCTCCTTGAAATACAGCATTATGCTCTTGATATATATATATAGCAGGGTACATGTTTTTAATTTTTTTTTGTTCTGTGGTTAGTTGTTTCTTTGTTGTATTATACTTTTTTTCTCAAAGAAGGAATGTAAGCTGCTCAGTCCTTTTTGATTATTCAAAAAGTGGTAGTATATAAGCTTCAGTAAATAAATAAGTAAATCAGTAAGTTGTATTACTTCTTCCAATTTGATTATTCTAGCAGCCACTGTAAAGTTGATTAAGCTGAGCAATTATTGTGATTATAAGAGTCTTGGTGGCACAGTGGTTAGAATGCAGTGCTGCAGGCTAACTCACTGCTCACTCCAGGAGTTTGATTCTGAGGGCTCAAGGTTGACTCTGCTTTCCAACCTTCCAAGGCCAGTAAAAAATTTTCCCAAATTTTTTTTACTCAGATTGTTGGGAGAGCAAGATGCTGATTCTATAAACCATTTAAAGAGGGCTGTAAATCACCGTGAAGTGGTATATAAGTATATAAGAGCTATCGCTATTATGGAACACAGGCCTTGATATGATGATATGTAGGAATAAACTGAAAACATCTGAAACCTAATGCTAGCAATACATCTACATCATGCTAGCCCACATACCAACCTGGATTTTATCAGTCCAGCATACACATGCATAAACATGCCCAATGTGTTTGAATTCCTTGTGGACTGATTTCAAGTCATACTTGCAAGAAGTAACCCTTAAGGGAAGTTTTTTAAAGAAATTTTAAAATAAGCCTTTATTGTGAATATGACAAGGGGTATACATTGTTGTAAGAGATTGCTATGATCATAGTATATTCATACAGTCTAGACATATGTTGGCGCTAATGGTATGTCAGATAGATTATTCCACAAATTTTTTATCTCTTGCTGATTGAACTTTAGTCTCTTTTTTCCCCCCAACATCAGAATGCCTGATTTGGCACCATAGGGGGTAAATTAAATAATAATTATCTCTCTGATTTTTGTAAACAAGAACTTGTTTTCCTAGTATGTTTTACTGAGCATGCTTATTACATAGTCATGGAGTTTAATGTCCAATTATAGTAGTGCCTATAACATATACGAAATAATGTAATATAGGGCTGCAGCCTTTTCAGGTTCCAGTACTGCCAGGTGATCTCATTCAGTGGTGTGTTTCCAGCTCGTAGCCCACAAAAATTACTTTAAATCTAGTAAGGTTTTGATGGTCTTGCCTCACAACTTCCCATCTGTGAAATATATTTTTACAGGCACACATAGCAGAAGTTAGGGGATGGTGAGGAAGAAATGAATACTATATTCTGAATATATTGGCAACTGTTTTTTTTTGTCTACTAATCCCTGAAACTGATTTGGAACGACTTTATTTTATATGTTCACTTATAAGCCCATCTACACATCAGACAACTCTTCATTTTTGAACTAAAATACCATGAAAAATGTGCTGCCCATTGATATATTAATCCATCTTTTAATGGTATTTTTAATCAAATTTTTCACTCAAAATCCATCAATCTCTGCTGATTCATGGATGGGCTTATATATATGAATATATACAGCAAATATGGGTGCTTTAAAAATTATTACTGTTTATATTCGTGAATAAGCCAGTCCGCAGATAAGCCAAAGCCATTTTTGGAGATTTTGGCACCAATAGTAAAATTCTCAGTTTATTCTCAAGTTTGTACTGTACTCTATTAATGTGTTGGTATTGGATCTCATCATAAAAAGAAAGATGTCCAGTATTGGAACTAACATTTAGGTCAATATGAGTTCTGCATAGTTTAAAACCTTAAGGGTTTATAATTAATTCTGTATTTTGAAGCATTCTGTATTAAAAATAACAGTTCACAGCTGCAGTTATTTATATGGAAAGTGATGAGAAGTCTTGGGGCATATCTGACCAGCTGCTCAGAGTCTACAAAAATGGATTAGCATATAAATTGAATAAATAAACAACTTATATTAAATATGGCAGTTCTAATCAGTGCAAGGCAGGAAAATGGATTAAAGAAAACTACAGCTTCTTGCATATGTGAAAAAAAAATACTACACAGCGTTTGTGTATGTGAATGAATGCTTATTTGGAAGAAAAAAAATCAATGAACATTCTAAGAAAGCTTGTTTATGGCTGCACTCTAAGAAAATTAATGAATATTTAGCTAATTAGTCCTTAGATTGTCTGGCTTACAGTAATAACTTTAATGATATATTCTATTGAAAAAAAATGTGTATCTGTGTAAATACTGCATCTTTTTGTATAACATTTCTATTATAGTTTTTAGGAAAGTGGTTACAGACTTTTTAAAAAAAACCTTTTTTTTTTAAAGGATACTCTTGGGAGACCACCTGCAACAGAAGTTCCACTGGTAGACCATTGTAAATTCAAGTATGTATTTGATTCAATCTTGGTAAATATCTGAATACATGTCAGTTCAGTGTAAATATCTGAAAGCAATGGAATTGTCATGAAATTCATTGGTACCCGTATCAATACTAGCCTTAAATTTAGAAAAAACTAGCTCTTAGATTGGCATTGAAGGCCATGATTCCCATCCAATAACCCTTAGCTGATAGTTCTGTTTTAATTGTTTGCTTGAACTTCATGGTTATGTCCTGATTTTTTTATAAGTTAGGAACATATAAATGCTATTTGTACTATGCAGATTTAATTTTTCTAAATATTCTATTTGAGTTGTAGTGCTATGAGTTTCTGTCATTCGTGATTTACAGCTGGGTTACTGTAATTCAAGGAATGTATTCCAGGAATCTCTCAGACTCTGTACCTCCTGTAGGCTATTCAGCATTAATAAGTAATTGATATGATTAAACTCCTTAGGTTATCTGTAGTTGCTGTGATACCCAGAACCAAAGGAGTTAGTCATCACAGGCCCCTGGGGTGGTAAAGCAAGAATTTTCAGTTATGTTTAGATGATAAAATGATGCCACTGAGAGACTGGTATTTTAAATGACTTGGCATCTCTTGCAAAGAGCAAAACATTGCTAAGAATAGAAATTGGGAATTCTTTCATTTGGAGACTTTTCATTGTACTGGCAGAATGCAGCCTCTTACTTCTTTTAGCTCCACTGTGGTTGTTAAGAGATTGGTGAACATTTTAGCTGAAATATACATATATGCTTTATGTATGTTCATTTATTTATATGGGCTCAGTAGGAGCAAGGAGCAAGGATTAAATGAAGAGCGCAGAAGATGCAACAATTTAGACTTTGCATTTACTGCTTCTAGTTTTGGCTTCTGTGGCAATATTTGAATGAAATATTTCTATCATACAGTATTAAGATTATACTATAGATTCACTTTGTAGAAGAATAATATAAATTTATCTTTCTGTAAGGTAAATATAAATATTTTCATTATTGGACAAGAGCCATACTTTAAGACAAGTGTTTGTTTTTAATATAAGATACCTCTTCAATTTTCGAGGAGTTGCAGCCAGTTTTCGTTTCAAACACCTTTTCCTGTGTGGTTCTTTGATCTTTCATGTTGGAGAAGATTGGCAAGAATTCTTCTATCCACAACTGAAACCTTGGGTTCACTATATCCCAGTTCAATCTGATCTTTCTAATGTGAGGTGAGATGTTAAAACTGCAGTTAAACAGTTAAAACAGTTAGAACTAATTATTTGTGTAAAATATTAATAATACAAAATTATTTAGGATTATGCATCATATTTGACAAAATCTTCAATAATGAGGCAAAGAAAGCTGAATTAAAATCTATGCACTACCTTCAAAGATAGATTCATACAGAATGCATTCCATGGTTTAGGCTGGATTAAACTGATTTTTATATGATTGAGACTAGATGAAATCTATTTTTATAGATAGAAGTTTAATTGCTATAAAAGGGATTTCCAGTTAAAGGTGGTCCTTCATTAACAACAGTTGTTCAACAACTGTTTAAACTTAACAACACTGAATAAGTGGTAGTTTCAAGTGGTCCTTGGAATGCCACACATTGTGAAATCTCCATGTTTATGTGATTGGGATCTGGGCACTCCGCATCCACTCAGAATGACAAGATTTAAGCAAGCCCCAGTCACAACTCCCAGTGTTCCCTGCCAGCTTCCCACAAGCAAAGTCAGTGGGGATGCTGGCAATTGATATCCTTGCTTAAAAACTTCACCTTCACAGTTCTTGCTTAGCAATGGCAGCCAGGATGGCCAGAACCAGTCACTAAACTGTACAGTCACGTAACATTGCACATTATGACCTTCTTTTATAGTGATGCCAATTCCTATTATTGGCCTAACTATTTTATTCTTGTTTTTAATTTCATTGATTATAATATTTATATAGTTTTAAAGTTTCCATTTGTATGTCACCCAGAGTCATTCTATGAGACATATGGGCAGTTTTAAAATATTGTCTGTATGTGTTTATATAAAATATAGAAATCAATTCTGATTTCAATTGTCATCGTAAACAATATCTTTTATATCTCCCAGGAAAATGATCTACATTGCTGAAGGTTTTGATAGCTAGATTTGGAACATCAGCATTTTCAGCTTCAGGCACACCTAAATGATTAGAAGTAATCACTAAGCATGAGACAGAAAAGTTCATAAATCATTTTGACTGGCATGTTTTAAAAACTGATTGGAATAAGGAATTGGCAATTTACATGTTTAAATAATGACAAACTGTCTTAATGTCCATATGAAATTTTGATAATGTTTGATATTTAGGTTAATTTAAAAATTAGTTTAATAAAACTATGGCTTAATAAAAAAAACATTTCAGACTTGTTGCGTAGGAAAGAATGAGTAAATCATATTTTTGTTGATCAATTGGGAATAAAGCTATTAAAATGTTTTTACATGCCCTTAATTGGTTGTGCTGGCGCAGTGATTAGTATACAGTACTGCAGGCTACTTCTCCTGACTGCCTGTAGTTTGGCAGTTCACGTCTCACAGGCTCAAGGTTGACTCAATCTTCCATCCTTCCGAGATTGGTAAAATGAGGACCCAGATTGTAGTGGCAATATGCTGACTCTGTATACGCTTAGAGTGGGGCTGTAAAGCGGTATATAAGTCTAAGTGTTATTGCTATTGTACTCTGGGAAAATGATTATACTGTACAATAATAAAAAAATTAAGACAAGATTTAATATTTTATACATTTTTAAAAAATTAAATACCCACTGCTTGGAAATGATGGCCAGACAATAAAACTGGATTCTCTGCTACCTTATTACTGCTAAGACATTTATTTGATTGGTTGGTTGCTTTGTTGGTTTTCATAAGTGCCCAATTCTACATGTTTCTGACCTTCAAATTGGGATGATAAATTTATGATTCGAATTACTTGGTGGATTGATTGCTCGTATTTATTTATTCTGCCTAAAGTCAATCCTAAGAACCTAACATTTTCTGATTTTTATCCAAATGTATGTTTCAGAGAGCTATTGGAATTTGTAAGTGAAAATGATGATGTTGCTCAAAAAATTTCTGAGAGGTAAGCTCTTATTACTGCTATGCTTTAATTGTAGGAATTCCTTGGTATAAAATAGATTTGATAATGAAGTCCATAAGACTTTCCCAAGATTATAATGGTAATATAAAAGTTACGATAGTACCGAAGAAAGGGACTTATGCTCATTCCCCAAACTTATGGCCTTTGCAGACCCCTATGATCACATGATCAAAATTCAGGTGCTCCACAATCTGCTTGCACTTACATCTGCAGGGGTGCTTCGTTCCCCACCAGCCTATCTCCCCCATCTATCCAGTTTTGGCCCCTTTTATTTCAGTCGTTGCCACCCTAGCTGACATCCCCTGTCTCGCTCCTGCTATTGATGAAGCATGCTCTTTCACAAGGCAGTTGCTGACTGCACAAGGCTTTCTTTTCCAAGTCTCGCATCATGCATTTCTTCCAGAGATCAGGGGAAATTGGCCTCCTGCAGGCAGGAGCTGCTTCACAAAGGTTTAGGTCAAAAACCCTTCATCAGCAGCAGGAGCAAGAAGATGGTGAAGATCAGCTAGGGCAGCAGAGCACATGACAGTAGACCTCAGAGCTGAGCTGACTGAGGCTTCATGGGGGAATTTCAGTATTGTGCTGCAGTGATGGGCCAACCTGGGGATGATTGCTACCTTGTAAAGCAAAGTGTAGGGTGACAAAAAGGGCACAGGTGGTAGAGAATAGGCAGTTGGGGGAAATTAAAGGAGAGGCAATCTCTTACTTCGGAAGAACTGAGGCCTAAGAATGACTTGGATTTGAATGTTTCCTCACCTAACAACCTGAGGAATTCTATTGACAATGGCAATGGGGAGCTAAACAATAGGTACATATGATGTCGACCTTTATGACCACCTTACTGAGCGACAGAAATTCTGGTTCCAATTAATGTAACTCAAGGACTACCTGCATTACTACTTCAGACAGGAAGACGGTGCAGAGAGTGGTAGGGATGGCAGAAAAGAATTTTGGCAAATCACTCCCTTCTGTCCAGGACATGGCATATAAGCATTGCTTGAGCAGGGTCTGCAGGATTGTCTGGGATGTTATATATCTTCTTCACAACCTGTTTTCCTTGTTACCTTCTGGGAGGAGCCTTCATGGTATTCAAAGCACAACATCCAGATTCAGCCACAGTTTTGCTTTATGCAATATCAACCTTGTGAACATTCAAGCTTCCTCTTTCCGTAATGTGTTCAAGATGGATAGTGATTAATATTTATATGTATTTATATGTTAGGGTGTAGGTATATACATATGTATGTATATAGCATATCTGTATGTATATAGTGTATATATGTGCACTTTTAAGAGCAGGCAACAGAATTTCATTTTTGATGTGTGCCAGAGTGCCCACAGTAAAAAAAGTAACAATAAAGGTTATCTTATTTGTACTGCATGTAAATTTAGAAATAATTGCTAGGATGTGTTTATGTCTTTCAGGAGGAAGACCTTTAAACATTATTTAGTTCTAATGCCAATAATTATACATCATTTCATGTTTACTTCCACAACTGGAAGAGATTTATTCTGTTTTCTTTACAGCAGGTGGCACTTCCAAGACTACATCAATTTGAATTATATGTACAAGCCTAGCTTTGATTTTTAAATACGTGTTTACATTTTAGGAATAAGTCATAAAATTACAGATTCCTGGAGAGACATATAATGCTAGGCTTTTTTTCTTTTTAATAGACAGTTGTATATTTCAGCTTTTGAATTATAAAAGCAATTGATGCTATTGACTTTTGAATTCTAATTCAAAATCGAGTATTGAATTAGAAAAGCAATTGACTTCTTTGCTTGATTGTTTGGTCCCTAGGGGTTGCCAGTTCATCATGGACCACTTGAAAATGGAAGATATCTCTTGTTACTGGGAGCAACTTCTAAAGGAGTATTCTAAAGCCTTGACTTATAAAGTAAAACGGAAGAACAACTATAATGAGATACTGCCCAGACCTTTGAAAACTGAACTGTAAAAAAAAAAAAAAAACTTCCAATCAGCATGTTGCACATTTTAAAATCAGGAAAGGAGAATTGTTCCTTTAACCAGTGGAAGTTCTGTATGTTGACAAACTAAAGAGAGAAGAATATTGTTGCTATTTACTGCAATGTATTAAATGATAATGGGAGACTGTGAATTTTATTTTATATTGTGGTCAGTAAAGTTATGAAGAGGGTGGAAATTTTTAAAAATTTATTAATTGTTACTCATGTCTACTGACTCACCAGTGTCATATTGACCCTACTTTGTGAGTCATAATTGCTAAGTGAATCATTAACCTACCAATGAAATCACCCTGAATTGTTGTAAAACAATGAATTCCATGTTGTCTAACGTACCAATACATTCCTGATACAGTTTAATTCATCGGTTAAGCCCATCATTCTAAAATAAGCTACTGAACACTTCTGGAAAGCCTGTAATCAAATGCAGGTAGACCTTGACTGACAAAAGTTCATTTAGTGACGGTTCAATAGCATTGAAAAAAGTGACTTATGACCATTTTTCACATTACAACCATTGCAGCATCTCCGTGGTCACATGATCAAAATTCAGATGACCAATGACAGTTGCAGTGATCACCGTTTGAGACTTTCTCATGAGCAAAGTCAATGTGGAAGCCAGATTCATTTAGCAATCATGTTCTAACTTAATTTAGGGGTTTATTTAACAACTGTGGCAAGAAAGGTCATAAAATGGGGCAAAACTCACTTAACTGTCTCACATAGCAACAGAAATTTTGGGTTCAGTTGTGGTCGTAAGTTGAGGATTACCTGTAATTCTTTTCTTTGTTTGTCCAGCTTTGGAGGACTGGCCTATTGGCTGCATTTAAACAATCTGTAATAAGTCATACTTCACACATACTGTTTAATCAATTTCTGCTTGAATAATTAGTGAGCAGTATATTAGTCATAGGGATGCTTTATTTGTAATCCCAGATGAAAAAACAGCATCTTTTGCAAAAGTACAGTTTCTATTTTTTTTTTTTCTGAAATGGGGACAGTGGCTTGAACTCTTAAGTCTTCATGTTCTCTTTTATCCATATTATTTTCTTAATGATTGCAACATCATGAATGTCCAAAAGATTAATTCAAATTAAAGAATCTATTTCACTATGGGTTTCTGTTTTCTGATTGCTTTAGCTCCTTAAGTTTCACATTCTTATTAGGTAGATTTCATACATGTCATTTTGGATCCCTTTCGTCAGATTTTATAACAAAACAGATCTGGGTTAAAAAGAACCAAAATAGAGTCCCATTTAAATCTACACAATACAATAAACCTAAAATGTCATTTAAAGAACTATTCATTGGGATTCAAACACTAGGAATTTCATGCTGAATTGGTGCTTTGCACACAGGTGAACATGTTTTCCAGCGTTCATAATCTATATAGAGGGTGCTTCAGGCTATTACTATGCTAATGATTGAAACTATATTAATCAAAAGAACTGAATAGTTTTGAACTTGTACGAGTTCTGGGTTCCTGTGTTACATTTCCTGCATTAATCAATCACTACCATATTTAGGATAAATTTTAATAATTTAAAATAGGACAATCTTCTCAGAGTGATGAGCTATTGGTTCCCTGGCAAGTGGAATGCGCAGGGTTGAACTGTGGGGATCTTGATGCTCTGTGATCTTGGTTGATTCCTTGCAGATGTTTCATTACCAAACTAAGTAACAGCCCTGCAACCATAGATGCAACACCTTTTGAAGGATGCACGACTGATCCGTTGGAAGAAATATCCTTCTGGGTTCAGTTTCAAGTGGGGAAAAAGACACTGGAAACATGGAGGCTGTTTGGAAGGTTTAATAGGGGACAGCAGGACCACATGGCCTGGAGCTTCAGAGTGAAAAGAAAGGATGATCACATGCTTCAAGGTGAAGGAAGAGATCAAGAAAGGAATGAGGTGCTGAGAGTGCCTGGGTTTTATACCCTCTGTTGGGATTTGAATTGGAGCTTGTAGTCTGATTGGTTGTCAGACTCCCATGGGGCNATCTGATGTTGTTACCTAGTCGGGTAATAAAACGTCTGCCAGCAAACCACCAAGTTCAGGGAGCGCCAATGCCTCCTCATTGCAACCCTGAGCGACAGATATTGTCTTCTATTGGGACATTTAAAACGGAGGGTTTCAGCTGCAGATTCAGGAACTGTGCCGGGCTGAGGAGCACCTTCAAAACTGAGCGCTGGGCGGCGGCCCACGGCTCTCAGCCCTGCCTTCCTCAGCCCCATCCCTCAGGTGTCTCCCTCCCTCCCTCAGGTGTCTGCCTTGTTCCTCTCTCAGTCGCTCTCTCGCTCCTCCACCAGCCCAGGAAGAAACTGCTTCAAAGAAGCCGGCAGCGTGGCTTTTCCTGTTGCCGTAGCTCCTCCGAAGCGCCCATTCACCCCCACTCCACCACCTGCGCGTGGTTCAATCCAGTGCTCCGTTCTGCCTGCCTGCCTGCCTTCGTTTCTGGTTGTTTCGGCTGATAAAAAGAGGCGAATAGTTATTATTCTCAGCCGAAGCTGCTCCGAAACAACCAGAAACGAAGGCAGGTAGGCAGAACGGCGCACTGGATTGAACCACGGGCAGCTGGGTGGGGGTGAATGGGTGCTTTGGAGGAGCTGCGCCAACAGGAAGCCACCCTGCCGGCTTCTTTGAAGCAGTTTCTTCCTGGGCTGGTGGAGGAGCAAGAGAGCGATTGAGAGAGGAACGAGGCAGGAGGAAACCGAAGCCACTGAGCCAGAGAGCAGGACAGGCTTTGGTTGCTTCCTCCCTCCCCTTCTTTCATTTGTGTCCTTGATCCCTGATTCCAGCAGCATTCACCGAAGGCGAAGAAAGCTGCCATTTTTTTTATTTTATTTTCTTTGCGGCCCGGTACAAAGTGATCCACAGACCAGGACCGGTCCGCGGCCCGGTGGTTGGGGACCCCTGCTGTAGGCTGTCCTGAGTCCCAGGCTTAGTTGAGTCTTGCTGGATGATTATGACCTTAAAAGGGCTTTTGGCAATTGCTAGAGCTGTACCTGCAGATCTTTGTTATGTAAAGTATTCTAGCCCAGGCCTTAATGGCCCACCCATTAACAAAGATGGGGGTGAGTTTCTGCTTCTGAATGTCTACTCTTTTTTAGAGGAAATATTCTGCCTTTTTAATATTTCCTTGGCTATTTCAATTTTCTAGGAAAGGGGTGGGTGCTAACTTCCTGCAGATCAAAAGTGCATGCTGTCTACCTACATTGGAGTGGGATTAAGAAGCAAAACATGTTTTAAACTTTTCCAATACAATTCTCACATACTGTCCAACAAAAGATCTTTGTCCACCGAATCTTGTTGAAGCAGAGAACTTTTTGAAGGACCTTCTGGATTCCCGTCTCAGAGATAAGATGTGAAGGTAGGAAATGCAGCGTCAAACCAGAAACACAAATTTAACCAGCAGATCTCAAGAGGAAGTTGAATGGCGGGAATAAAATAGCGGAAACCACGGATGCAAGGAAGGAGTTTCGAGGTGTTGGACAGAAAAAGTTAAAAGGCTAAGAAGCAAGACCTGGCTGGCAAGGAAAGGAAGAATAAAGCGTACTTTGTTTTGCTTTTTCCTGATTAAAAAGAATACAGGCGATGGCACTGAGGATAAAAGAATGAAGAATTTCTCACCGCAGGCAGACAGAAAGGGGAGAGGGGAGGCAGGAGAGAGAAAGGAGGAAGGAAGGTCTTTCATCGTTGTTTTATTTTTATCTATTTTTATTTAAAGAGTCAGTGATATTTCTAAAGATAAAAAAGAAAAATACGGACCGCTTTTCATCGCTGCTTCTTTTTCAGGCTTCGTGTCTCCTATATGCTTCAGGAGACTTCGTGCCTACGGGGTGCGAAGAGGGTGCGCTACATCCTCCAAGGCGACAGTGGCGCACTTTTCTTTTCGAGGCGTTAATGGTAAGAAGGGAAACTCGCGAAGACTTCCCGGCCAGGTGCCGACAAATATGGAGCGGCCGGGCGAGAGGACAGCATGTCCGCTGACAGGGTTGGGTGAAGAAAACGCCGCTCCGGTCCCTGAGCCGCTCGGAGCGCTGGAGGGCTCGCCACCTTGGCTGCAGCCTCCGAAATCGGGCTGGAAACGAATTCGAGAGCTCTTTCGACGGAAGTGAGTGAATAGCCAAGAAGAGCCTTAGCCTTGGAGCTCATGAAATGCTTTTTTCGAAATCAGACCCAGCCTTGCCCTGCCCTGCATATCCCAGCAATTATTATTCCAAAGGACATGGATAATTTCACAAAACGGTTTATGAATACGTTTCCTGAAACATATTTTCTTTTGCAGTGACCAAAAGGAATACCCAGAAGAATCTGTGCATATAGTTAAAGCAGCGTTTACGGGGAGTCTTGTTGGCTTCGTCTATGGCGGTATACCTGGATATTTAAATGCCAAAAAACAGTACATTGAGCAATGTGGAGGAGAACTCTATCATAATCGGCTGGATGCTGTGGTATGGACAGATATATTTGACAAAAATAGAACACGCATTTAAGTGTAATCCTCTAGTTTACTTTTTTGGGGATGCCTTGCCGCCTTGTACATGAGAAACAAAAAAAAAGCAGAAATCAAGCATCATTTTATATAATATATTTTCCCTGACAGCATTTTTGAATGTAATATTGCAAATCACATACTAAAAGAATGCATTCTTTTAATATATTAAATATTAATAAATAAATATATTAATGTATACATTTTTTGCATTCTGGTTTATGGTATTAAATTCAGTTCGCAGTCAACAGTTAATCTGTTTCAGTGATCAGGTTTAATCATTAATGGAAGTTTGGATAGGTATACATTACTTTTACAAAACAGAATTGTGTAAAGAATTTATGGGGCTTCTCTGTGGTTTCTATTATCACACTTTGAGTTCACTTTAGTAATGGATATAGAATGCCTTAACATCATACAATTTTGTTTACTTTCTCTAAAGCAATCTATGCAACGTTCAGCAATCAGGGGATTTATCCGATATGGTTGGCGGTGGAGCTGGAGAGTTGCTGCTTTTGTGGCAATATTCAAGTAAGTGTATTTCTTGTTACCTGTGGGAGATGAGCAAGGGTGCTGTCTTCATGATACATGATTCTACAATTCAACAATAACCGACAATTCTAGGATAATATTGTAGTTTATGAATATTAGATGCAAAATGGTTACTTTGCCCCTTCTACTGCATTTCTGCAGTGCATTTTCTGCATTCCTAATTCTCTTTTATTTCCTCAGTAGCGTATTTATATTCTCAAATTCGCTATTGAAAAAATACAATTAAAATAGAACTACCAGTGTGCTTGATCTAAGTAAAAGTCAGGGCTTGGTTATGTCTTCTACTTCAAGAAGAATTGTATAATAGACTAGATGTTCCCTTCCAAAAAATAAAACAATACTGTAGAAATCAAGAGTAATTTTTAAAAGTGTTACTTTTGTAAGAACATTAGAGGCCACTTGGAGATCTGACTGGCATTGTTATTGGTTCTCTGTACACATCAACTCCCCAAGTGCGTTCAACAGCCACTTCGATCGGCCGGTAGAAGCGGCTTGGGGCGAGCGCGCACACACACTCCCCTCG